>CATKWD010000170.1:0-68359 GCA_949825005.1 Gasteruption jaculator
GATACTGATAATAATTTATAGCGAAAAAAGTTTTTTTAATTGTTAAAAATCGAAAAAAAAATAATAATTATGGAAGGCCCACTACCGGACCGGGCTTAAAAGTTGCAGGACGGATAGAAGTTTAAAATAGAAAATCTTCAAGAAAGTCGAAGGATACACACAGTTTTAAAAACACGATTGAAAACTTAAAATTCAAAAATACTGATTAAAAACACTTTAAATATTTTTTTGTATTTTTTTCTGTAAAGGCCATCTAAAAACGAAAATTAAAAAAAATAATTGAATTTCGATCTTTATAAGGAAAGTTATGAGGAAAAAACCAAAAAAAAAACGGTTTTTTGAAAATTCGATATTTTTTTAACCAGTGATCGAAAAAATCTCGAAATTTACCAGGAAACTTCTTTTGAGGGGTACTAAAAAATACCAAAAAATTAAGAAAATTAAAAAAAAAGTTTTCCAAACCGTCCGATTTGGCGTGGAATGTCCCACGTACACTGGGCGCAAAAATTAAGGGATGGAAAAAAATCTAAAGTAGGTGATTTTCAAAGTGCTGTAACTTAAAAAATAACAGTGGGAAAGCAATTAAAAAAAAGCAAATTGAAGCTCCAAGTTTCTAGACTTGAGATCTTGAACTCAAAATGTTTTACCATCAGCAGTTTTTGAGCAATCATAATAAAACAAACGGAAAAAAAATTTCAAATTTACGCTTATTTTTCGAAGGGTCATGGACTTCAATGAATGTTTTTCACTGATTTCATCATAAAGCTCTTTCTGATAATTTAATTCTCTTTAATTTGAGCGGACGGAAAATCTTGTACGCTGATTTTTCGCTGACATGAGTTCTCAAAGCAAAAAAATCAGTTTTAACTTTGATAATTATGTACTCGGTAAAAAATTATTAAATTAAAAAATAATTTTAAACAATGTGACTTCTTACAATAATTAACATTTTTCTTTTTTTATTCAAAAAATGTTAATTATGGTAAGAAATAACATTTGTTAAAATTATTTTTTAATTTACAAATTTTTTACACAATTGCCAAAGTTAAAACTGATTTTTTTTGCTTTAATCGACGATAACTCAACGAAAAATCATCGTACAAAGCATTTCGATCTCTCAAATTAAAGAGTCTTAAATTATGTGAAAGAGCTTTATGATGAAATCAGTGAAAAAAATTTATTGAAGTCTATGGACCTTTTGAAAAACAAGCGAAAATTTGGACATTTTTTTCCCGATAGTTTTCTTACGATTAATAAAAAACTGTTGATGTTAAAACATTTTGAGTTCAGGATCTCAAACCTAGGAACTTGGAGCTAAATTTGCTTTTTTTTTTTAAATTGCTCTTCCACTATTGTTCCTTAACCCATTCGAGACGGCGACTGTTTTCGAACATGGTCCCCAGGAGGAGAGTTTTATGTTTTCCTTTCTATTCTTGCACACACGGTGTGCAGTCGGTCGCGAATGGGTTAAGTTACAGGACTTTAAAAACCACCTAAAAATTTAGGATTTTTTTTCATCCCTTAATTTTGGCGCCTAGAGTATGTATAGGGTGTAATAGCAGTAGTAATAACATAAGAAAATAAATGACGAAAATCAACTTTCAAATTCTTAATTAATGTGTTATTAAATCTACCATTCCCACGACCAATACTGCTATCATTATTGTTGTTATTATTATTATTATCGTTGTCGTTGTCGTTATCATTATTATTATTATTGTCGTTGTCTCACCGTTGATCTCACCGTAATGTATAAAAAATATTAAATAAAAATCTAAGGTTTTTTGTGCTCATATTAAAGCTTATATTCCAAGCTTTAATTTAATCCAAGATTGGTTTTAAAATTTTAAAAATTAAGCCCGTGCTGACCTTTGAAAGATGACGGAACAAAAGTTGAAAAATCGGTGTTTTCTTGCACAAAATGTTCCTTTTTTTATGTTCTACTGCTCCAATCTTCAATTTCCCTTTTGGAAATTATTCACTAATGTTAAACAAACAATGTGAGCGTGGAAAATTGTTAGAAAATTATTTGTTAAAATGTAATGTTAAAAGTAGAGAAAGATCAAAATCGGACTATGTTTTAGTGGTTGTAAAAATTTGTATCTCCATAACTTTCAACTTCAGAAAAATTCTGTTCCGCTCAATATGTTCTAGGGTAGTGCCTTTAATCAACGAAAAAAGAATCAAAATGATATCTGCAATATTAGCTGAGAAAAAGAATATTGTGTGCAAGAAAATACCGATTTTTTCAACTTTTTTACCGTCATCTTTCGAAGGTCAGCAGGGGCTCAATTTGTAAAATTTTTAAACCAATCTTGTATTAAATTAAAGCTTGGAATATAAGCTTTAATATGAGCACAAAAAACCTTAGGTTTTTATTTAATATTTTTTATAAATTACGGTGAGATCAACGGTGAGACAACGACAATAATAATAATAATGATAATGACAACGACAACGACAACGATAATAATAATAATAACAACAACAACAAGGATAATAATGATAGCAGTATCGGTCGTGGGAATGGTAGATTTAATAACACATTAATTAAGAATTTGAAAGTTGATTTTCGTCATTTATTTTCTTATGTTATTACTACTGCTATTACACCCTATACATACTCTAGGCGCCAAAATTAAGTGATGAAAAAAAATCCTAAATTTTTAGGTGGTTTTTAAAGTCCTGTAACTTAACCCATTCGCGACCGACTGCACACCGTGTGTGCAAGAATAGAAAGGAAAACATAAAACTCCCCTCCTGGGGACCGTGTTCGAAAACAGTCGCCGTCTCGAATGGGTTAAGGAACAATAGTGGAAGAGCAATTTAAAAAAAAAAGCAAATTAAGCTCCAAGTTCCTAGGTTTGAGATCCTGAACTCAAAATGTTTTAACATCAACAGTTTTTTATTAATCGTAAGAAAACTATCGGGAAAAAAATGTCCAAATTTTCGATTGTTTTTCAAAAGGTCCATGGACTTCAATAAATTTTTTTCACTGATTTCATCATAAAGCTCTTTTACATAATTTAATACTCTTTAATTTGAGAGATTGAAATGCTTTGTACGATGATTTTTCGTTGAGTTATCGTCGATTAAAGCAAAAAAATCAGTTTTAACTTTGGCAATTGTGTAAAAAATTTTTTAATTAAAAAATAATTTTAACAAATGTTATTTCTTATAATAATTAACATTTTTTGATTAAAAAAAGAAAAATGTTAATTATTGTAAGAAGTCACATTTTTTAAACTTATTTTATAATTTAATAATTTTTTACCGAGTACATAATTACCAAAGTTAAAACTGATTCTTTTGCTTTGAGAACTCATGTCAGCGAAAAATCAGCGTACAAATTTTTCCGACCGCTCAAATTAAAGAGAATTAAATTATCAGAAAGAGCTTTATGATGATATCAGTAAAAAACATTTATTGAAGTCCATGACCCTTCGAAAAACAAGCGTAAATTTTGAATTTTTTTCCCGTTTGTTTTATTATGATTGCTCAAAAACTGCTGATGGTAAAACATTTTGAGTTCAAGATCTCAAGTCTAGAAACTTGGAGCTTCAATTTGCTTTTTTTTAATTGCTTTCCCACTGTTATTCTTTAAGTTACGGCACTTTGAAAATCACCTACTTTATATTTTTTTCCATCCCTTAATTTTTGCGCCCAGTGTATGTGGGACATTCCACGCCAAATCGGACGGTTTGGAAAACTTTTTTTTTAATTTTCTTAATTTTTTGGTATTTTTTAGTACCCCTCAAAAGAAGTTTCCTGGTAAATTTCGAGATTTTTTCGATCACTGGTTAAAAAAATATCGAATTTTCAAAAAACCGTTCTTTTTTTGGTTTTTTCCTCATAACTTTCCTTATAAAGGTCGTAATTCAATTATTTTTTTTAAATTTTCGTTTTTAGATGGCTTTTACAGAAAAAAATACAAAAAAAATATTTAAAGTGTTTTTAATCAATATTTTTGAATTTTAAGTTTTCAATCGTGTTTTTAAAACTGTGTGTATCCTTCGACTTTCTTGAAGATTTTCTATTTTAAACTTCTATCCGTCCTGCAACTTTTAAGCCCGGTCCGGTAGTGGGCCTTCCAGAATTACTATTTTTTTCGATTTTTAAAAATTACCAAAATTTTTTTTCGCTATTAATTAGTATCAATACCTTTTAAAAATTAAAAATTATTAAAACTTTTTAAAAATTTTTTAAACTTTAAAAATTAAAAATTATTGGAAAAATATTTGAAAATTTTCAAATTAAAAATTAAAAATTTAAAAATCGATACTGATAATAATTTATAGCGAAAAAAGTTTTTTTAATTGTTAAAAATCGAAAAAAAATAGTAATTATGGAAGGCCCACTACCGGACCGGCCTTAAAAGTTGCAGGACGGATAGATGTTTAAAACAGAAAATCTTCAAGAAAATCGAAGGCTACACACAGTTTTAAAAACACGATTGAAAACTTAAAATTCAAAAATATCGATTAAAAACACTAAATATTTTTTTGTATTTATTATTTGTAAAAAATACCAAAAAATGAAGAAAATTAAAAAAAAAATTTTTCAAACCGTCCCATTTGGCGTGGAATACCCCATGTCCAGGCCCTATTGGTAGTAGTAATAACATAAGAAAATAAATGACGAAAATCAACTTTCAAATTCTTAATTATTGTGTTATTAAATCTACTATTCCCACGACCAATACTGCTATCATTATTATCATCATCATTGTCATTATTATTATTATTATTATTATTATTATTATTATTATTATTATTATTGTGGTTGTTGTTATTGATGTAGTGGTAGTAATATTAATAACAACAATAATAATAAAAATAATAGTGATAATAATGATAGCAGCATTGGTCGTGGAAGTTGTGGAATTAATAACACAATTAAGAATTTGATAGTTGATTTTTGTCATTTAATTTTTTCTGTTATTACTACTACTATCACACCCTGTGCATACTTTGTTTCCGACGATATCATATCACGGTCGTAGTAGTGTGTTAGTGGTAACATCAGAAGAGAGATCTTTAATGTGTAGGTGTCACCGTCTTACTTCTTTTGTTATTATTACTACTTCTGCTTTGTTACCGACTACGAGTAGGTTCGAGTCTAAACTTCTGTCATGCACACCAGAATCTAAAGGGGCATTCTGATTGGTCAGAAGTATTACTTAATAACTCGGTAATTATTCCGAATTTTGAAAAATGGTATTGGACTTTTCATCTCCAATTTTCACCCTCTACCACCACCTTTCGGCTTGGACACCTTAGGTCGGACACCCTGTATATATATAGTATATACATACATACATTATAGAGGCTATGGAAGAAATTGACAAATCATATGAAGTGGAGAGTACCAGGTACTTTTGTGAACCTCTGGTCCAATGTAATAAGAATGAACAAATTTGTTGGGCAACTATTTTCGTGGCACTCTTGTTTGACAATTGATTGCCTTCTTTTGTTCCTATGACTTATAGAATAAATTTAAAATTTTACAAAAACTTATAAAATGTTCAATTACTTCGTTGATTGTTGATTGTTGATATAACGGAAAATAAACTTGTCTAATGTTACCGGATTTCACTACTTTATTTGGCTGAACATTTTCACAATATACCACAAAACTATGTTTAGTACTAATATTTTTTTAGACGATATACTGATATTCATTTATGTTCATTCTATTCTAAATCATTAAAATCATTTTTTACTTCTGGACGTTTTGTGTAAATCAGACATTTTTGGAGAGTTGCTTTTTGTAGAGATATCCCTTTTTATTTTTTATTTTTGGACGTTTTGTGTAAATTAGACATTTTTGGATTATTATTTTATTTGGCGTCATCGTACTATTATTGTTATTATTATTATTATTTTATTTTATTTCTTTTCGTCATATTATTACTATTACCGATTTTATATCTGGAGATAATATAAAAAACCAATACATAACGTGCGTCGGTAAAGTAAATTTTTCGTCTTTTGGATATTCGTGAAAACAAAACACAACTCATATCTCAATGCCACTGCGTGTTGCAAACGGCCTTTCAGTGTGTGAAGACATTCCAGCCGTGTATGTATACACAGTTACCGTGTTGTAACGTGGCCATTTGGCCGCGTTAGCAATACGCGTTGCAATGAACATACACAGTGTCCAGAGATCTCCCCGAAAGGGCTAGGACAAAAATATTAATAATATTTTTAGAATGTTATAGAGTAGGACGGAGGAAGCACGATGCCCAATCCCCATTTCCCTTACCTCGCGCATTCCTACCGCCTACCTATCACCGTGACGCTCCGGGAGAAGAGGACCTCAACACTACCGGAACTGGACAAGTCGCCATCCCCAGCCAATCACAGGACGCAACTCCGCCAGCCAGAAGCCATCGATCAAGATCCACCACCCAGGGCGGCAGCAACATCCACAACGGGAATTGCCGAAGGGCCCTGGGTGGGGGGAATCGAGGATCGCAGTCGGCGACGAAGTCAGAGATCTCTGGACTTTTGCACAGACGATATCGCTGCGAGTTTTTCTTTGGAGAGTTTTGGTGCCTTCATTGGTTTATTGTTCTCGGTGAACACGGGAACATTCGGCTGTGCCATCGGGACCCGAGGAGGACCCTTCTTTTTGGCTGCCTAATTGGAGGAGAGTAGAGTCCAGGTCTATTCGTGGGGAGAGGATTTCGCTCCGACCAGGTTGGTCCGCCACCCTCTGCGTTGTCCGGGCGTCACGGACGTGTTTCGGATGTTCCTCTACCTTTCCTCCTTCCGCCTTTGACTTTTCTAGCTTTCCCTTACAACCGACAGTTTTCGTGCTTCCTACCGTAGTTTTCTTTGTGTGGTCTCGTGTACGTCCTAGGACCTTTCGGCCTTGGACCGCCGCCTTCCGCGGCGTATCTTCTCTTTTCTTTTTTTTTTTCTCTTTATTTTGCGCCTACCGAGGCGACGTCTTATTTGGCGGAAGAGTTTTTCTTTGTTTGTTTTTTTTAATTTAATAAATTAAATTAAAACCGATTCCCGCGTGAGCCTCTGTTTTTGCCCTCTTTCTTCCCTCTTGTTTTTCCCCAGGGCACGGAGGCAGAACCCCCTTCTGGGACTCTTGTTCCCGGCACCTAGCCGTGCCCCCTTGTTTTGCTTTGCGGGCTGATCGGTTCCCCCATTGCCGAGGGCCACCCCCTCGGCTGGCGCCCATCTTCCGATTTTGCACCCCTGGACTCCCCTTAAGGGACTCCAGGAAGAGAAACCGATCAGGCCGAAAGAGAGGACGAGCGAGGAGTTTGGGACGGAAAGTCCGTCACAGTGTATAGGAAGCGACAGACAGGCTTTGAATATATTTGTCGTGGATGTATACACAGTTACCGTGTATAGGAAGCGACAGACAGCCTTTGAATGTGTTTGTCGTGTATACAGGGTGTCCCAAAAGTATGGAAACCCATGAATAAATTTGGAAGTATTGATTTTTTTGAAAAATGATAAATATAAAAGTTTTAGGATTTTTCCCTGGCTATTCAATGGTGACCTTGGATTTGACCTTGACCTTGACCTTTAAGGTTTTTTTGAGGTCAATCCTTTTTTTTCAAATGGGAACCCCCTTTTTTTATTGCGGATTTGGAAAGAGCATAAAATTTTACGTTCAAATATGTCCATGAACATGACCTTTACAATGACCCTCGGGGTCATTTCAAGGTCAAAATTGTTTTTGCAGCGGTAGAAAGATCCCGGCCAAAGAAAAAATCTTAATGTCGTTCCTAATGATATCAGGTGTAATATTAGTGCAAACATAGTCATTTCTTTGTTCAAGAAATGAATACAGCGACGAAAAAAACCCTTTTATGCTGAATTTGGAAAATACACCCGTCCATCTTGGATCCGCTATCTTAAACTCGAAATTTTAATAAACCGAGTTCAGAATTGTAATCAGCGACCGCCAAAACCCCCTCATACCACTCGTAAGCTTCGTTGACCACTGTTACCTCAAATGAATATTGGCAACCATCAATGATCATTTGTAACCTAAGTCGACCACTGTTACCTCCAATGACTATTGGCAACCATCAATGACCACGAGTAAGCTTAGTTACCTCGTACCGAATTTTGCGTAAATTGGTTGGATTTTAAAAAATTGCAGCGCCACCTTTGAACTGTGTCTTGTTTTCATAATATTAATAATTAGTTGAGTTCATTGATCTAGCGAGTTTACTGTTCTTTAGTATTTCTTTTCTTGATTATCAAAATACTGTTAATTTCACTGACTTTGAATCCCTAACAGTCCTTTTCAGGATAGTTAGTTGATGTTCTAGTTTGTCCTGCGGATTCTTTTTAATAGACATTTCAATTCGACTCTCTAACAGTCCTTTTCAGAATACTTAGTTGAGTTTATTGACTTTGGTGCCAATTTCGTCTTTGATTTGACCGTCTAACAGTCCTTTTCAGGATAGTTGGTTTTTTTCAGCTATTGCTATTTTCTCTATTATTATTTTATCTTTTGTCATGGCAACTTTAACAGAAAGAGAGAGAGTTTCTCTATTAATGATGCGAGGTTGGGGTGATAGACCGTATGACGAAGTAGTGCGATTGTTTAATGCAACGTTTCGAGTTGGCCTAGTAGGCATTAGCAAGTCCTCGGTCTCTAAAACAGTCAGGCGGTTTGAAGAAAGTGGGTCTAATAAGGACCGTCCAAAATGTGGAAGGCCAAAAATAGAAACTTCAGAAGAGCGTCAAATGGAAGTGGCCCAATCATTTGTCGAAAACCCGCACTTGTCTGTTAGAAAAGCCTCTCAAGAGCTTCAAATGAGTAAGATGTCGATTTTAAGAAATTTAAAGCTTGCTACATTTCACCCCTACAAAATACATCTTCATCATGAGATGAGTGACGATGATAGCGACCATCGTCTTGAATTTTGTGAGAAAATGATGGAAAGGATTGCACAGAATCCAAATTTCCAGTCTCTCATTGTATTTTCTGACGAATCTACATTTCAACTCAATGGAGATGTGAATCGTCATAATTGCAGGTACTGGAGCAATGAAAATCCTCATTGGCTGCGCGAAAATCACACGCAATACCCGCAAAAGTTGAATGTTTGGGCAGGTATTTTTAGAGACCGAATAATTGGACCATTTTTTATAGACGGGAATTTGGATGGACCTAAATACTTGCAATTATTGCAGGAGGAAATAGTACCATCAGTAAAGGAAATAGCTGGTGATGAATACGATGAGGTTTGGTTTCAGCAAGATGGTGCCCCAGCTCATTTTACGAGGATTGTTCGGGACTATCTAAATGAAGAATTTAGCAATCGTTGGATAGGTAGGAGAGGAACAATCGAGTGGCCAGCCAGATCTCCTGATCTAACTCCAATGGACTTTTTCCTTTGGGGATACATAAAAAATAAAATTTATGTAACTAGTCCACAAGATCTGGCAGATCTGAGGCAAAGAATTATCAATGTTTGCACCGATATATCACCAGAAATTATAAGAAGTTCCATTGAAAATTTTTATGTACGTTTAGGAATCTGCCAAGATTGTAGTGGAGAACATTTTGAGCACAGATTGTGAGCCATACCTTCATCGGTCCTTGCCTTAACTGGCCGGGATCTTTCTCCTTGCCTTAACTGGCCGGAATCTTTCTCCCGCTGCAAAAATAATTTTGACCTTGAAATGACCCCGAGGGTCATTGTAAAGGTCATGTTCATGGACATATTTGAACGTAAAATTTTATGCTCTTTCCAAATCCGCAATAAAAAAGGGGGTTCCCAATTGAAAAAAAAGGTTGACCTCGAAAAAACCTTGAAGGTCAAGGTCAAGGTCAAATCCAAGGTCACCATTTAATAGCCAGGGAAAAATCCTACAACTTTTGTGTTCACCATTTTTTTTAAATAACGAGTTCCTTCGAAGTTATCAAGTGTTTACGCTGCAAAAATAATTTTGACCTTGAAATGACCCCGAGGGTCATTGTAAAGGTCATGTTCATGGACATATTTGAACGTAAAATTTTATGCTCTTTCCAAATCCGCAATAAAAAAAGGGGGTTCCCATTTGAAAAAAAAGGATTGACCTCAAAAAAACCTTAAAGGTCAAGGTCAAGGTCAAATCCAAGGTCACCATTGAATAGCCAGGGAAAAATCCTAAAACTTTTGTATTTATCATTTTTCAAAAAAATCAATACTTCCAAATTTATTCATGGGTTTCCATACTTTTGGGACACCCTGTAGATATATAACAAGCGTGTAAAGCAAATAAGGGAATTTTGAAAGAGTATATATAGATATATGTACGTGTACAAGACCCAAGGTATGTAAGAATTGTAACGGGTCTTCATAATGTATGGTCATATGCTAATATAAGGGGTATACAGTAAGTATCGGTAATAGGTCGGTAATAGTAAATGTCGGTAAATGTCGGTATTACAGGTTCCTACCTTATCGACAAAGATCATGAAGGTCGGTAAGTCAGATTCCTTCTTTACCGACTCGATGGTAACAAGAATTTCTACTTTACCGACATGTCGGTAATATGCTTCATCTTAGAGATGCATGGTCTGCAGTGTGCAAGAGCACACGTTAGGCGATTTGTAAAAATTTCATAATATTTTGGAAAATATAACGGGTGATTCTATGGTTCCAAGTAGGGTAGTACTCATGCATCAGGTAGAATACACATATCCAACATGTGGTTATACAAGAATAAAAATATAATTTCGGAGTCTCCCTATATATCGAGACAAAATCTACCGGGTGTCCGGAAGGTATTGATTTAACATTAATGCTTACTTGCAGGTATAGGTACGGTATATAAAATAATATTCTTGAGTCACCTTATTTATGAAGGTAGTAACTAACGGGTGTCTTGATGGTAATATTTTAATAAAGCAATATATTTAAACGTTAACGTATTAAGGAATATAGGTATTATATAGAAAACGGTATTCCTTGAGTCACCCCATTTATGAGTGTAGTAACTAACGGGTGTCTCAACAGTAATATTTTAATAGGACAATGTATTCGAACGTTAATATATTTGTGAATACGAGTATAATGTAGAAAATAATATTCTTCGAGTCACCCTAAATATCGAGTACTAACTAACGGGTGTCTCAATAGTAATATTTAATAGGACAATGTATTCGAACGTTAATATATTTGTGAATACGAGTATAATGTAGAAAATAATATTCTTCGAGTCACCCTAAATATCGAGTACTAACTAACGGGTGTCTCAATAGTAATATTTAATGAACTTAAATGTTAATATAGATATAAAACGAAAAATGGTACTCTTGAGTCACCCTATATATCGAGGCAGAATCTACCGGGTGTCCCAATAGTAATATTTTATAAAAATCGCGGTTTTCACGATTTGAAGCTTAAAATTGGATTTTCATGTATGTTATTATTTAAAATAGGAAGCACATGAGATTTTGCAACGTAGCTTAAGAATCTAGTGGTTAAATATGTAAGTGATAAAATAATATTTAATAAAGGTAACTGGATAATCTACTGTTAGCACACGTCAAGAACAAAAGGGAATATAGTACAACAAAAATGGATGGTAAGTCCTTTCAATCAAACGTTAAAATTATCAAAGTGAATATAGGTATATATATATATATATACATATATATATGTATGTATGAACGAACGATGATATAACTAGGTAATCAAGATCTTAAACGCAATTATAGGGGTTAAATTGCTTAACGCTATCGGGTTAATAGAACAGAAATAGTAATGATCTTCTCGTTAATCGTTGTACAATTGTTAATTAATATTGATTATAGGTAATATGAGAACTGATAAGCTGATTATAAGATTGTATATGGGTTATTATCGTTATGTGTATATCGGGTAATGCGCAATCGCAACTAAGCTAATTTTAACGGTAACTATCGCTATAATTGTGACTATATAATCATGAGTAACGCAATGTTTGTAAAATTGTCGACTTAAAATTACTTATCGCTTTTGTGTTGATGATGCAGCAAAGACGGCTGTTCCACGGACGTAACAGTTGGGCTAAAAATGCCGACGCTAAGCCGCCGCCTCCCAAGGCACAGGCATTAAATAAAGATAATAATGAACCAGTGTGCAGATATTGCAAGGAAGCAGGACACACTGTCGATAATTGTAAGAAACTCTCCTCTAGGAGATCACAGGAGCCTCGACAGGAAAACTCCAACATCTCCGGGAAAATGGACGCGACCCAGGAGACCGCAGAAATGCGTCCGCTTTCGCCGCATTAGTTCCAAAAACGGAACCTATTGTAACTACTGTATATAATCCTATTCCTCCAAATTAATGGATACCTTCTATTTTAATAACTTGCCCAGTTCTCAACGGAACCAAGAGTTTTATGATTGACTCGGGCGCCAGTGTAAATGTTGTTAAGAAATCAAGTTTATCACAAACTGTAAATATTCTATCGCAATATACTATTAACATCGCCGGAATAAGCAATAATCAACTTGCAACGCTAGGAGTCGTAAATACATATATCTTAGACTCTTTTACTACGCTACATGTAGTTCCTGACGATTTCAGGATCACCTTTGACGGAATTCTAGGAAGCGAATTCCTCCAACGAAGCAACTCAACCATTGATTATGACAAACAATGTCTAAGGTGCGGTGAATATACCGTACCATTTGAAGTCCAGGAGAAAATCAGACTCCCTCCTAGGACAAGAATTGGATGTTACATCCGTATTTTAAATCCCCAACTCAAAATCGGCTATGTACCGAGAATTAATGTTTTAAAAGGGGTCTACCTCGGCGAAGCCGTTGTCACAAACGATGATGGAAAGGCCTATGTGTTTATTATTAATACTAACGACGAAAGTGTCGAAATCAAAATGCCAGTCGTGCTACTCCAGGAAATCGAAGATATATCTAATGATTGTCCGGGACGGACGTATGATAATTTAAATTCAGAGGTTTCGTCCTCATCAGGGGTTACATTCCCCAAATCCGAGGTTTCGTCCTCATCCGGGGTTACATTCCCCAATTCAGAGGTTTCGTCCTCATCAGGGGTTACATTCCCCAAATCCGAGGTTTCGTCCTCATCCGGGGTTGCGTCCCCATTCAATAAAAATTCAGGGGTTACATTCCCCAATATTGTCGATAAATCGAATACTTCCTCGAGGAAGCCAATGGCGAATAGTTTCAATCATTCTTTATATTCCGTTGAAGAGTCGGGAAAAACTTCATCTCTCATAGAAAATCCTTTAAGCCTTTCTGAAGATAGTGACCACGACGATGCCACTAGAATCAATACATTATTAAATTCTTTACGCTTGGATCATCTCAATGAAGAGGAAATCCAAGCGATCCGCAAGTTTGTCATCGATCATCAAAAGCAATTCCATTTGCCGGGCGAAAGGTTAGGCTCGACAAATGTCTTGGAACATCGCATACTAACCGTGGACGACGTGCCGATCCACACGCGTCAATATAGATATCCTCAAACACTCCGAGAAGAAATCCAACGTCAAGTTCGAGAATTATTAGACGGCGGAATCATCACTACATCGGAGTCACCTTATAATACTCCAGTCTGGATAGTGCCTAAGAAACCGGACTCGCAAGGAAATAAGCGATGGCGGATGGTGCTAGACTTCCGCACTTTAAATGAAAAAACTATAGGCGATGCCTATCCATTACCCAACATCAGTGAAATCCTAGACCAACTCGGAAACGCTCAGTACTTTTCAACCTTTGATTTAAAGAGCGGTTTCCACCAAATTCAAATGGATGAGCGGGATGCTCACAAAACTGCCTTTACGACACCGTACGGGCATTGTGAATTTTTCCGTATGCCCTTCGGACTCAAGAACGCACCAGCTACGTTCCAACGCTTAATGGACCTGGTGCTACAAGGACTCCAGGGCACGGAATTGTTTGTCTACCTCGACGACATTGTCGTCTACTCTTCGTCATTAGAGGAACATCTCACCAAATTAGAAAGATTGTTCAAGAAACTTGATAATGCCAATCTGAAATTAGAACCAGAAAAATGTGAATTTCTCCGAAAAGAGGTGGGATACCTCGGACACATTATTGGAAAGGATGGTGTTAAACCAGACCCGAAGAAGGTCTCAGCCGTACAAAACTTTCCAGTTCCTCGGAATCCTAAGAACATTAAACAATTTCTTGGGCTAGTGGGCTATTATAGACGTTTTATCAAGGACTTTTCTAAAATCGCTAAGCCCCTAACCCAGCTTTTGATGAAGGATCGGCCCTTCTATTGGGGCCCGACAGAACAGAATGCATTCGAAGTTCTTCGAGACTCGTTATGTGACGAGCCCGTGTTAAAATTTCCAAATTTCTCGGGGCTTTCGTTTTAACAACGGATGCATCCGGATATGCGATAGGCGGAATTTTGAGTCAGGGACCCATTGGAAAGGATCAGCCGATCGCCTACACCTCACGTACATTAAACGGCGCAGAGGAGAATTACTCGACGATAGAGAAGGAGTTATTAGCCATTGTGTACTGCGTCAACCATTTCCGTCCTTATCTTTATGGACGTGAATTTACTCTAGTCACGGACCACCGACCATTAGTATGGTTAAATTCAGTGAAGGATCCGACTTCGCGCTTGATGCGCTGGCGTCTTAAACTCGCCGAATATGAATATAAGATAGTTTACAAGGCCGGCAAGACAAACATAAACGCCGATGCCTTATCTCGCAACCCAGAACCGGTGTTGCCAATTCAGATTGATGACGACAACCTGGACATATTTGATCCATCACCCAGAGCGAGACCAATACGTAGAAGAGAAGTCTCGTTCTCATCGGATGAAGAAGATAATACGCAAAACAAGATTATAGTCACGGCCGACGTGCATGAACACGACGCCGAAAGCAAACAAATTCCAGAAGAAAGACGTCATACTGAAATAATTAACCAAGAAGAAACACAAGGACCATTATGTTCGCACGATACCGACGAACATATTTCAGTCGACCCGGGAGGCGATTTATCTGAAATAATTCCAGAAAATACGCCACCGGAATTCGAAGATAACGAACCAGAGTGTTCAGACTCTGATAACGATAACAATGATGATGATGGTGACGACGATGTCGATTACCAAGAAGCCGAGACATCGGAATATTCACCAGAATTAGACGAAGAATTAATTTTCGACCGAGCGACAATACCAGCTAATTTAACGGACGAAATTCCTTGCAAATTAATGGTCTGTAAAGACCAATTTCTAATGAGAAAAGGAAACTTGCTGTATTTGCTCTCCACAGATGGAAAACCGTGTGATAAGGGATCTGTTGATCTCGCTAGCAAAGGATTGCTACCTAAACTACGAGACTTACGTCTCGGTGAAGCACTAATAATCAAAAGAAAGGTTTATTACCATGCGATATTAATAGTCGCAAAAGAAAATCTCCAAATTGATAAGGAGATTGTTATTCAAGCTCTAACATCTTTAAAATTAGAGCTACTCAAGACCCCTCTTGACGTGTTGAGCGTCGCTAAGAGTGAGGATTTGAGTGGAATTACCTGGGCATATCTTACTGCCCAGATGAGGAAAATACTTACCAATCTTGATGTAAGGATCATCATCTGTCTGGGACAAATCCGGACTCCATCACCTGATAAAAGGAAAGGAATAATCCAAGAAGCCCATTCTTCGACGGTAGCAGGCCACAAGGGCGTTACCAAAACTTACAATAGAATTAGACAACGCTACTACTGGCCCACGTTGAAGATCGACGTAGAAGAGTACGTTCGTCAATGTCTTTCATGCCAATTGAAAAAACTTGTGAGAATTAAAACCAAACAACCAATGGTTTTGACCGATACGCCAGGACAGGCGTTCGATAAGGTCGCAATCGACCATGTAGGACCATTGCCGACGACTTCGGACGGTCATTCTTATATACTAACAATACAGGATTTATTAACTAAATATTTAATAACGGTGCCCCTAAAAAACGCGGATTCCATTCAAACCGCGGAGGGCTTGGTGAAAAGATTGATCTGTACATTCGGATGCCCGAAGGCAATCCTCAGTGATCAGGGCAAGGCCTTCATTAATTCTCTGATTAAGAGGTTTTCGCAGATCTTCAAGATTCAGCATTACCGGACTTCTGCGTATCACCCTCAGAGCAACGGCTCCCTGGAAAGATCACACCACGTTATTAAGGAGCATCTTAAACATTTTGTTACAAAAACCAAGGATTGGGACCAATGGTTGGAGTTGGTCACCTTTGGATATAATACCAGCGTGCACGAAGGAACCAGAAGAACACCGCACGAATTGGTGTTCGGAAAAACGGCACGATTGCCTTCCGTCGATCCACCGGAAGAAGAAGAACCGCTGGAAACTTACGACGACTATTTAACCGATTTAGTAATAAAAATTCATGAAGTCCAGCAGGACGCTCGACAAAACCTGGATACTGCAAAGCTCAGATCTAAGGGCTATTACGATCGAAGCTGCAATCCGCAAAATTTCAAGGCAGGAGATTACGTATTCCTGCTCAAACCTAAAGGATCCTCATTAGAAGATCAATATACGGGACCCCACGAAGTATTGGAGGTCCTTCCGAAAGGAAACGTCAAGATTTCCATAAACGGCACCGCGAAAGTCGTACACACCAACAGGCTGAAACTGTCTCATATACGACCCCAAGTGTGCACTATCTCACCTACTTTACACACTGCACCCGAGCTTCGGCTCTGGAAGCATTTTCGGCGCAAAGGGAAGTACCCGTTCCCGTTCATTCGCCGTATCTGGAAATTCAGATGTGTTAAAAGAAAATGTCTACCTATCAAACGGCAATATTAACTCTCCACCGCAGGGAAGCTGCCCGAAACATCTCAATCGTGGCTCCATTCCTAATGTCGAAGTTCCCGACCTACTATTAAGTCGCAATAAGTAGGTTAGCGACTATAACGTAATTATCTATTATACTTAATTTCTGTGACTCGTTTGTTACAGGAAAATGACTGAATACATACTTGACGTACAAGGGCTTCGCGGCCGACGTGGAGAATTCCTCCCGAAGGAGCTAGCCCTCGCCACATTGGACGAAGATTCATTTGCACATTGGATCTTGAAAACACCAATGGACGGCGAAAACTTACCACAAGACATTACCAGACAGAATAATTACATAACCAACCACGTACATGGACTAGAGTGGGGAGACGGAGATTCCTCCCGTGAGTCCACCGAAGCATACATAAGGCGCACTCTGACCAGATCAGCTTCATTGATCTACGTGAAGGGAACCGAGAAGGTTGACTACTTGAAAAGTCTCACCAGCATACCGATAATCAACTTTGGAAACGAGACTCGACCCAATCCAAGAAGACTCTCATCCGTGGAGACACGCTGCATTCTGCATAACTCTCTCCACGATAGAGGACTTAACTGCGCATTGAACACTGTTGCGCGTCTTAAAGATTTCATAACAAGGAAGAGGGCAGTTTTACCAGGACAATCGTCGCAAACGCAGCTCAACGTAGTGACAGTGCAAGATTGTGATGAACTAAATCAGTTGAGTAGAAGACTGCAAGCCTGTGTGTCGCGCCTTCGAGTTTCTCAGGAAGAATAAACTACTACTTCCAATAATTAACTCCTCAGGCAAAATGGAAATTATAACCTTGTTACGAATACTGAGGAAAGTTTTGATTTTACTCGCTATAATCAGCCGTGCGCTTTCAAACCTCATCGGTTATGAGTGTGGAGGCGAGAACTTAAATATGACTACGATATCTCTACTCGACGTACAAGAATGTGACATTCCGATAATAACTCCGGAAGTGAGAGAAACTTACATTCAGTTACTACAGTTAACGAATTACCAAGAGACCAACGTTATGCAGTGCAAGATAATTGTGGATCGCACTATTCATTACTGTGGCATGCATTCCCATAATTCAATTGTCTCGAACGGACGACTCAACTACCTACATGAGGTCTCAAGAGAACAATGCCAACGCATCCACGCCACCGGCATGATCCAGCTAGGATACAACGCCGAGATCATAGGCCTCAAGGTCAACCAAACAGCGCATAGGCCTGTCCTCCTAGCCGGAACCTTAACAATGGACGGCGAATGCAAGGGCACGCAATATTCAGACACCTTCGGGACATGGAACGACGTAGTTGTGCAGGCTAACGATCACCCTGAAGAACTACAGAGGAGCCGTCGACACAAATCGAAATCAAATACACCTCCAATCTGGGACAGTTTGCCTACTGTCAGATGGCCACTGCATGGATATGGAGGGTGGTCACACGTTTTGGGACCAGATCCCACCTGATTCTTGTAAATTCAACAGATATTCCGTCCTGTACGAGGGCATCGCTAATTGTGTGAAAGACCCAACCGATGGAGAGCAGAAAGAGGTCTACACCTTATCATCGCAGGATACAACCTTCGCTCTGACTAAAACAACAGAGACGAAGCTCTGCGGATACGTACTAATCAAGACCGAACATCCTAAATTATTCATTGTCGAAACCAGGAAGGGAGAAGCTTTCGCTGCGCAAGACACAGTTCAAGTCGAAAACCTCGACCTTCTTACCTATGTTAACTCCAAGTTTGTTTATGTGGAACGTCATATTCGCACCCAGATCAAACAGCTTTATTGGAATACTCTCATGCATCGTTGCAATTTGGAAAAACAAGTGTTACGCAACGCTTTGACAATTGCAACTTCTACTCCAGACGAATTTGCGTTACACTTGATGAAAGGACCTGGGTACGTTGCGCACGTCGCTGGAGAAGTCATCCATGTGATCAAGTGCATACCCGTCGCAGTGACTCTAAGAAGAACGGACGAATGTTACTTGCAATTACCGGTATTTCTCGGGAACCATAGTCTCTTCTTGTCCCCGAGGACCCACATACTCACCAGAACCGGAACGCAAGTACCCTGCAATGAACTAATACCAACCATGTATAAGATCGGAGGAAATTGGTATAAATTCCTCCCATATCCAACTCGAGCTGTAGCCCCCGAAGTGATGAAGGCTACCGCAGCACCTATCTGGAAGTACGAGACACCTAAGTCATTAGCAACCAGCGGAATCTACCGCCAGCAGGATTTAGAAAGTCTCGCCAACCACATTACCTTCCCACTAGAGAAGCCAGCAATCCTCAATGTGATTGCCAGGAAACTCATCGGAGAAGATGTAACCCGCCAAGGGGTTTCCATCACCCATTTACTCGACGAAGAGGCCCTAGAGAAAATAGCACAATCCTCCTGGGCCAAGTTCTGGAACATCTTCGTGAATTTCGGAACGACGAGTGCCGGAATAATCGGCATATACATATGCATCCGCACCATCAAGTTGGTGGTTGACACGATAATACACGGGTACACATTACATTCCGTGTATGGTTGGTCAATTCACCTTTTGGGAGCCATTTGGGACTCAGTCACCCATCTCTTAGTGCGATTGGGTACCCCACGCTCAACAGAACCACAGCCACGAAGTTACGTTGCAACTGCAACCGTTGACACCGACATCGAATTATACGATGTGCCTTCAGGACGAAGGAATGACAATCCAGGAGGACCAGGCTCAGCTTCCTCTCCTCCTTCTACTGGACCAGTTGCACAACCAAGGTCAACAACGGGAGCACCAGCGAAACCTGTTGCAGTAGTGCATCCCACGCTGACTAGATCGGGACCTGCAGAATTCGATCTTCCATCCGCACCAGCAAGGCAAGGGAGTTCCTTCATGGAGGCGCCAGAGAACCCAACCGTCCTGGTATTTCCACCTTCAAGGGGCCTCTACCCAACAATTACACCGGACAAAAACCCGCCTGCACCGCCGAGGCGCTAAGGTGCTGAACGAGGGCGTTCAGTTTTTCCGCGGGGGGAGGTGTTACGTCCGTGGAACAGCCGTCTTTGCTGCATCATCAATACAAAAGCGATAAGTAATTTTAAGTCGACAATTTTACAAACATTGCGTTACTCATGATTATATAGTCACAATTACAGCGATAGTTACCGTTAAGATTAGCTTAGTTGCGATTGCGCATTACCCGATATACACATAACGATAATAACCCATATACAATCTTATAATCAGCTTATCAGTTCTCATATTACCTATAATCAATATTAATTAACAATTGTACAACGATTAACGAGAAGATCATTACTATTTCTGTTCTATTAACCCGATAGCGTTAAGCAATTTAACCCCTATAATTGCGTTTAAGATCTTGATTACCTAGTTATATCATCGTTCGTTCATACATACATATATATATGTTTACGCAAAGGCACATATCAGTACCATTTCGGGGGCCTAAGGAGACATACGAGGACTTTTAGCACATATGGGTACCGTCCCCATATGTTTTTATACGCTGCGTATAATGTCAGGACCGGTCCTAATTTTTCTTTATATATGCAGTGTATCATAACAGGACCGTTAAAATAACACAGATTTAGTGTATATATTGCTATGAAACCTGAGTAATTTTAATCGTGTTATATTTATATTTTCTACAGTTACTAATTTGCAATATAATACACTAGAAAATAACAAAATTTGGTCTAAAATTAGAAGGTACATAATAAACCTTACAAATTTTATTGGCCGCTTAAAGTTATTCTTCTGGTCCTAACAAGTCAATGTAGATCGCTTCCGGTCCCTACAAATCTGTGTACGTTGCTTCTGGTTCTTACAAGTCAGTATACATTTTTAAAACGAAACTTTAAGTTACTGGTACATTTAGTTTTCTAACAATGTCTAATTTAGTTGAGTTCATAATAAAAGTTACCAAGGCAACCTTTTTAAATCTACTGAATGTGTTTACAAAGATATTATAAACTAATTCGTTTAGGGAAGTGATTATATACAATGCTGTTGGTTGTTATAAGTCAGTGTACTTTGTTAGAAAGAAATAATAATATCAAATGTTTATAGAGTTATAGTTTTAACCTTTCCTTATTTGGTTGTATTTACTTAATCCAATTATCAATTCAACCCAGGATATTGAATTTATTTCCTGAAAAAATAAGAATGTCATTGATATGGAACTCATGTCCTGGTACATCTTGATATGACGTTCATTTTTTTTTCAGCTGATTGCTTCGAAAATATATAGTTATACACTGATTTACAAAGACCAGGCGTGATGTACACTGACATGTAAGGACCGGAATGTAATATATTTCATTATATACACATGCAAAAAATTAATGAAATTAGATTAATAACCCATTAGTTTTATATCCAATAACATTGGACATCTAAGGAAAATATAAAAGAAAAGGTGAAGTATATCCGAGAATTCGTAATGTCATGATACGTTTTAGTGATTTAGAGTCACTTGCAAGGACCAGCACTAAAGACGAAAAGTATTTGCGAGGTTCAAGCGATAAAAGTGTCAGGATTAAACACCATGCTAGCATTTTTTAATATAACAAAAAATAATACTCCTATAAAAAGGTTTCCAAAATATGACCTTTTGAAAATTTAGTCGTTTTCTTCGAATTGCAAGGGCCCCATTTTTTATGAATGAGTCAATGCTGAGATAAACTTTAAGGGGAAACTTTTCAAGGTCACAAGACAAGTAAGCACACTATGAGTTAAATTTGGTTGGCATGTCAACAATCAACATGGGTTGGTTGCTTAAATGGCATGTGACCCTAAAATGTTCCCTCTTAAAGGTCTTTTTGCAAATCTTTCTACGTCGTTTACTGTTGGTCCTCACAACTGACGGTACATCGTTAAAACTAGAGGTTACATTATAGATTATCGAAGTTATTTCCCCATTTATGCCTGAAATTATTGTTGTCAATATGAATGAGTTATTAATTTATTCTCATTCATTTATTGGATGTATGTATAATGAAGTGGAGAATTACACGGTTGCTGATCCCTACAAGTCAGTGTACATTATTGCAAAGAAGTAATGATACTAAATATTTGCAGAGTTAGAGTTTTAACCATTCCTGATTTGGTTGCGTTCACTTTATCTAGTTGTCAATTCAACCCAAAATTTCGAGTTTATATCCTAAAAAATAAAAATTCCATTGATATGGACCTCATATGTCCTGGTACATCATGATACCTTTCGATAATTTAGTACACCTTCGAATCTTTCAGTAGCAACAACAAATGTTTACTTATTGTTAGATACCAAAGAATCAACATAATATTTATTCACATAGATTTTGATCTTCTTGTTACATGTAATTTAGTGCCAGGTTTACAAAATTGAAATAGCGTTCATCTTCTGTCAGCTGATCGCTTCGAAAATGTATAGTTGTACACTGATTTACAGGGACCGGGCGCGATGTACACTGACATATAGGGACCGAAATTTTATTTATTTAATTACTCATTGTATACACATTCAAAACATTAATTAGGTTAGATTAGTAACTCATATGTATTAATTCTAGTAACATCGGACATCTATGGAAAAGGTATATCTGATAATTTGTAATGTTATGATTCGTTTTACTGATGTAGAGTCACTTGCAAGGACCAGCAGTAAAGACGAGAAAGTATTTACGAGGATGGTGATACAAAAAAGTTAGGATTAGACACTATGGCAGCATTCTTTAATATAACGAAAAACCATATAAAATGATTTCCAAAATACGACCTTTTGAAAATTTGGTCCTTTTCTCCGAATTGCAAGGCTCCCATTTTTTATGAATGAGTCATTGCTAAGATACGTCGTTATTGTTGGTCCCCACAACTGACGGTACATCATTAAAACTAATCGTTACATTATAGATTATCGGTGTTACTTCCCCATTCATGCCTGAAATTATTGTTTTCAATATGAATAAGCTACTAAATTATTCTCATTCATTTATTGGATGTATGTACAATGAAGTGGAGAAATACATGGTTGTTGGTCCCTACAAGTCAGTGTACATTATTGCAAAGAAATAATGATACTAAATATTTACAGAGCTAGAGCTATAACCATTCCTGGTTTTGTTGCGTTCTCTCAATCCAATTGTCTATTCTGCCCAAAATATCGAGTTTATATCCTAAAAAATAAAAATTCCATCGATATGGACCCCATATGTCCTGGTACATCTTGATATCTTTCGATAATTCAGTACACCTTCGAATCTTTCAGTAGCAACAACACATGTTTACTTATATACCAAAGAATCAACATAATATGTATTTACATAGATTTTAATCTTCTTGTTACATGTAATTTAGTGTCAGGTTAACACAATTGATGTAGCGTTCATCTTCTGTCAGCTGATTGCTTTGAAAATGTATAATTGTGCACTGATTTACGGGGACCGGGCGTTATGTACACTGACATAAAAGGACCAGAATTTAATTTATTTAATTGTTCATTGTTTACACATTCAAAACATTAATGAGGTTAGATTATTAACTCATTTGTATTTAATCCAATACCATCGGACATCTATGAAAAAGGCATATCTGATAATTTGTAATGTTATCATTCGTTTTACTGATGTAGAGTCACTTGCAAGGACCAACAGTAGAGACGAAAAAGTATTTACGAGGATGGCGCGATACAAAAAAAGTCAGGATTAGACACTATGGTAGCATTCTTTAATGTAACGAAAAACTATATAAAATGATTTTCAAAATACGATCTTTTGAAAATTTGGTCGCTTTCTCCGTATTGCAAGGCTCCCATTTTTTATGAATGAGTCATTGGTAAGATAAACTTTAAGGGGGAACTTTTCAAGGTCGCATGACAAGTAAGCACCCAATGAGTTAAATTTGGTTGGCATGTCAACAATCAACATTGCTTGGTTGCTTACATGTCGTGTGACCCTAAAATGTTCTCCCTCAAAGGTCTTTTTGCAAATATTTCTACGTCGTTACTGTTGGTCCTCACAACTGACGATACATCGTTAAAACTGAACGTTGCATTATAGATTATTGGAGTTACTCCCCCACTTATGCCTGAAATTATTGTTTTCAATGTAAAGGGGCTACTAATTTATCATCATTCATTTATTGGATGTATGTGTAATGAAGTGGAGAAATACATGGTTGTTGGTCCCTACAAGTCAGTGAACATTATTGCAAAAAATAATGATATTAAATATTTACAGAGCGAGAGCTTTGTAAGCCATTCCTGGTTTGATTGCATTCATCCAATTGTCAATTCAACGCAAAACATCGGATTTATATCCTAAAAAATAAAAGTTTCATTGATATGGTCCTCATATGTCCTGGTACATCAGTCGATAGTTTAGTACACCCTCGAATCTTTCAGTAGCAACAACACATGTTTACTTATATACCAAAGAATCAACATAATATGTATTTACATAGATTTTGATCTTCCTTTTGCATGTAATTTAGTGCCAGGTTAACAAAATTGAAATAGCGTTCATCTTCTGTCAGCTGATCGCTTCGAAAATGTATAGTTGTACACTGATTTACAGAGACCGGGCTCGATGTACACTGATATACGAGGACCGAAATTAAATTTATTTAAACGTTTATTGAATGACATTTAAAACATTAATGAGGTTAGATTAGTAACTCATTTGTATTAAATCCAATAACATCGGATCCTTGCAAGTGACTCTACATCACTAAAACGAATCATAACATACAAATGATCAGATATACCTCTGTTATAGATGTCCCATGTTACTAGATTTAATACAAATGGGTTACTAATCTAACCTCATTAATGTTTTAAATACGCATTCAATGAACAATTAAATAAATTAAATTCCGGTCCTTATATGTCAGTGTACATCGAGCCCGGTCTCTGTAAATCAGTGTACAACTATACGTTTCCGAAGCGATCAGCTGACAGATGATGAACGCTATTTCAATTTTGTTAACCTGGCACTAAATTACATGCAAAAGGAAGATCAAAATCTATGTAAATACATATTATGTTGATTCTTTGGTATATAAGTAAACATGTGTTGTTGCTACTGAAAGATTCGAGGGTGTACTAAACTATCAACTGATGTACCAGGACATATGAGGACCATATCAATGAAATTTTTATTTTTTAGGATATAAATCCGATATTTTGCGTTTAATTGACAATTGGATGAATGCAATCAAACGAGGAATGGTTAAAGCTCTAGCTCTCTAAATATTTAATATCATTATTTCTTTACAATAATGTGCACTGACTTGTAGGGACCAGCAACCATGTATTTCTCCACTTCTCCACATACATGCATCCAATGAATCAATCAGGATAAATAAGTAGCCCATTCATATTGAAAACAATAATTTCAGGCATAAATGAGGAAGTAACCCCAATAATCTGTAATAAAACCCCAGCAGCGAAGACCAAAAAAATTTGCGAGGATGGCGCGATACAAAAAAGTCAGTATTAGACACTATGGTAGCATTCTTTAATATAACGAAAAACCATATAAAATTATTTCCAAAATACGACCGTTCAAAAAGTTATTCGTTTTCTCCGAATTGCAAGGACCCTATTTTTTAGTAATGAGTCATTGCTAAGATAAATTTTAAGGCGGACTCTGTCAAGATCTCATGACATTAAGCAACCAATGAATTAAATTTGCTTGATTTCTGCTTAAAATTATTATTTTTAATATGAGTAGGTTACTAACATAATCTAATCTCATTAACTTATTGTATGCATCACGAAGTGGAGAAACACCATGCTTCTGGTCCTTGCAAGTCAGTGTACATTGTTGAAAAGAAATAATATTACTATATGGTTAGAGAGTTAGAGCTTTAACAATTCCAGATTTGGTTGTAATCAATTACTCTAATTATCAGTTTAACCCAATATATCGAATTTATATTTTAAAAAATGAAAGTCTCATTTATTTGGATCTCATATGTCCTGGTACATCTTGATATCTTCTGATAATTGAAGACACATTTAAATTTTTCAGTTGCAACTACAAATGTTTACTTAGATATCTAAGAATCCTAATAATGATTATACAGATTTTTATCTTTTTGTTGCATTTGATTTAGTGCCAGATCGATAAATAAACAGCATTCATTTCCTCCCAGCGGTTCGTTGCAACAATGTAAGCCTGTACATTCAATCATAGCCTGTACATTCACTTCCAAGAACCAGACGCGATATATACTGACATATAAGGACCAGCAGTGATACAGTGTACAGTATTCATACACATTTCGTAAAAACAAAAAATATCATAAGACTGGTATAATTACACACATTGATAACTAATGAGTTTTGATTAAATGGATTTTAAAAATGTATCAGTAATTTCGAAGTTCTAACTGATTTGCAATTTCACTATGTTTTTATCCAATAAAATAAATTAATTCCTTATTAATTAAATAACGTAGAAATCGATAAAATCAAATATTCGTCAATACGTAACGTCATTAATCTATAATTTATAATTCGTCTTTATGTTGTATGTAGACTTGCAAGGAACAAAAATACTTCGACATAAGACGATCAATAAAGCAGACTAATGTACAAAATGGGTAGTTTTCCTGCAAATTATCATTATAACCTACATTTATATTGGATATTATGATAGATATTTATTTTTTAAACGTACAAGAACTTACAAGGTCCAGATAGATTCATGTTGCTGTTAGACAGTGCATAGACTTTCAATAGGATAAAGAATTTGGTAATAATTAACTAGTATTGAAATTAATCAAAGTAGACATAATTGAAAATTTGTTTATTGCGAATTTGTAATTCAATCTGTGTAATACTTTTAAGTTAAATGTAGAAAAATATTCTTTGATATCTCCTCAGAAATATGGTATTAAGCTCGCTTTTTCTGGTAACACGTTTTTTCAAGTTAAGCGAAATAGGACACTTATAAAAACAAAAATATATTATTTTTCAAGTTAAGCGAAATAGGACACTTATAAAAACAAAAATATATTATTTTTCAAGTTAAGCGAAATAGGACACTTATAAAAACAAAAATATATTATAGTGTTGTTAATTCTTAACCAACTTAACGTATTCGAGCACCTTGTTGTAAATTTTAGGAAGTACCAAATAACCAATTTACGTTTGTAACGGCTTGTTCTATTTTAAAGAATACTCTTTATGACATTAGTATGAAAATATCTAAGAAAGTAAGTAAAAAGGTAATAATATATTTCTACACGTTATTGAATTTCAGTGCATTATTGAGTTTAATAAATTATTAACTTTTGTAATTCTGTTTCTCAAAATTTTCATATTTTTGACAAGGAGGGTCTTTAAAACAAAATGAATAGTAGCAGATGTAAATCCGTTGGTTCTGTTCGGCTTAAATCTTATTACAAGCATAAATGTTCAGCAATCGCCGACTATGTCTATACGACATATTAGGTATTTAGAAAAAACTGAGTTAGCAATATCACATTATTCTTATGACTTCAACTTTGGAAGATTCACAGTGTATTAAAGGAAATTAAAAAATTAATATAATCTTTTGTTATTGTCGCTGAGTTAACTCCCTTAATCCTTCTTTTTACTTTTATAATAATTATGAATCCAAGTTTTGATAGTAGCAGAATTTCTATTTAAAATTCCTGGATTAGCATTCTTTAGTTTCTGAATATCTTCTAATGATGGTAAAGTCCTAGCAAGAATGTGATTTTTGAAAGTTTCCATAACCAGCATTTTTTCTTCATCGGTCCATCGTATGCGATTGCACTTTCCAAATGGTGATGCTTAAAAACAGAAATGTACTTATTGTTATACCTTACTTAAATTCCAATTGACAAAGTTTTTTTTACAATAATTGACAGGTTTAGGAGTTTTTTCTACAACAATGTTCTTATTAGAAAAAATGGAAACAAATGAGGCAGAATAGAATTACACTAAATAGATTTGTTAAAAAGAGTTGTAAAAATGTACGTTATTTTAAATTAATAAAGACAAATAAGTTTTATTATAATAATTATTTGTAAGTGATAGGGAATTTATCATTGAAAAATTGTATCGATTTTTATGTTCATTATTTATAATGATTTTACATATTATACAAAAGTTGAAATTGAAATTTATGTATTTCTTTGATACCTACTTGAGCGTTTTCGTTTTCCTTTCGATTCACGATTCCCTGCGTAGGAAGACAAATTTACATTTTCGACATTCGTGGATTGAGTTCCAGAATTAAAAGACTGACTCACAGGCGATGTTACTTCTGATAAATCTGTTAATGAACATGTAGTGAATTTTTGTTAATGAATATGTATAAGATTATTTATTAATTTAACCCTTACTTTTAAAGCATCTTAAGATTAAAAAATTATAATATGATTTTTATACACCTTAAAATATCTTCAAATGCTTTAAGTAACTGCAAGCTAAACTAAATACCTTCAACTGGTGATTCCTGGCTCACAGTTTCTTCTATGGCATCTTCATCGGATGTTTCATCATCTTTTCCTTGGACAAGTTCTAACAATTTGGACACGTTGAGAATTTCTCGACTAAGAATGGGCTGTCTATAATGTGATCGATGTATTTTTTCCGCATGTCCCATGAAGTTTGCCAAATCGGTAACCTCGTCATCTTTTAAATTAAAATTAGTGCACATTGTGGCAATGTGCTTCCTTAATATTGTTCCTCGTAATGTTTCGGGATTTTCCGCTCCACATTCAATGGAAAATTTCCGCATCAAGTCACATGCTCGAAGATAACGATAGTCACCCTTAAAAGTACCAGAAATTCCAAAAAGATATGGGTTTTTAGGATCAACTTTAGCAAATTTTCGATGCTGGAGAACTAAATTTAGAGACTCCAAGATATACATGTGAAGGAGCACTGGTACTGTGCGGCCAAGTTTTCCTCGAATCGTGAAGCGTACATATTTCTTCGCTGCTTTTTTTTCAGCGTTCGTAAAACCTTCAAAATCTCTGCCAACTGTCTTCTCACTGATTGTTTCATAATTTTTAAAATCTTCGATTAAGGTACGTTCGATTTCGCCAGCTCTTCGGCGATTAAACAATTGAATTGATACAAGACAGCCTTCTGCTAAATCAAACCATGCCCGTTGTGAAAATTTCTTCTCTAATAAGTTACGAGCTGTTTCAACCTTATTTCGTAAATATACTTGCAATTTTTCAACGTCGGATTTCGAAGGTAGGGTAACCTTTGAAAGCCTTTTTTTGCGAAATTGACTTTCAATAGCAGTTCGAGCAATTGTTGTCGAATAATCTTCAGTGAGAAGTTTTAAAAAATCTTCAGTCAACGTTTGTTGTTCCTTAAGTTGTCTCCTTATCCATAGAGAGATACACAATTTTGCAACTTGTTTTAATAATGTGCCCATAGAAGTTGCTACAGATGGTGTTTTAAATCCATTACCAGATTCATTTAACCCTGCGAGTGACTGTATTGCAGCAATACACAAATCATAATTTTTTGGACACAATACGGATGAAAGATCATCAATATCATCATTCAATTTTTTTACTTCAAGTAAAAAGCGACCAAGTTGACGTAGCTTCTGTCTGATCATATCAAAATGTCGTGGGTCTTTATACTTGTCGCATAATTTGTTCCCAAACATTATTACAAGTTCATCGTACCGAATGCTTCTCGTAACTCTATCGTCTGTTAATGTAGGGAATATACGTGTACGTAGAACCTTTTGTGCAACTGCGTGAATCCGACCTTCTATTCGTCTTGCACTAGAAAGTATTGTTCTAGTTTTTAACGATTTTTTCTTACTGCATCTATTATAATGACGCCGAAGGGTCGCCTTAGCATATGTACCCATGCACACTTTACAAGTAGCGAAGTCAACGGCGTTTTTATTCAGTCTTGCTTTGGGACGTCTAACAACTTTAAGCTCGCCATTATTGATTTCCCTCTCCGTATTGAACAAAAATTGTCCCTGCTTTCGAATTTTGGCTATAATTTTCTTTCTTTCATCGTGTCCTTTTGGAAAATCAAGGAAGGACTGAACGTCTTTCACTTCTCGGTGTTTTCTTGCAAGGTGTCGGCTCAATTTTGCTTGATCTGTATTACAGTAGACACAGAAATCTTTTTTACTTCCGGATTCAACAGTTTTTACAAACATGTCTTCGTTATTAGGTGCGCTATGACCATCTTTACACGTTGCTATTGAATCATCAAGATCAAATGTATCAGCGCATGAAGAATGTGAATTATTTTTATTAGTACTTCCGCCTGGAGTCTCTATAGACGTTTGTGATGTTGGAAACGTTTCATTTTCTTCGTCACTATCATCTGAAGAATGAGAACCGGGAACGTAGGATTCACTGGAATCATTTGATGAGTCCACACAACTAGTACTAAGCTCATGGTCTGAAATTTACGAAGAAAAATGTTTTCGTTAACTTACAAGTACAATTTTTTTTTTCAATGGCCAGCGACTTACAACATTGTTTTGAGTAAGTCCACGGCAAAAAAAACACTTTTCGTTATTAAATCTTGGCTTTTGTAGAAATTTCGATATTATAATCTTTAGCATTTGAACGTATTTCCAAAGATTTTTGAACATTTTACAAACTATCAGTTTTACAATCGTGTGAAATTTCCTGTTTCTTTTTATCAAAAAATGATAAGCATAAAATCAAATAACGAATGAGTATAAGCTCTCGCTTTCTCACTATGATGACATAAGGATACCAAACAAAAAGAATTAGAGTTAATAACAATTATTGTAATTTTCAGAATATTAAAAAATGTTTAAAAATACGTTGAAATACTACTAAAGATTATAATATCGATGGCTCGGAAGAAAAGAAGCAAGAATTTTTATACTCCGAGGAAAAGCATCAACACTCGGAGCGCTCGGACGAAAATCAGCAATACTTATTGGACTTCGACTAAGAGTAGCAACACTAGAGGCTTTTGACGAAAAGTAGTAAGATTCGCGATCCTTTGACGAAAACTAGCAACATTCATAATGTTCCGAGGAAAACTAGCAACACTTGTAGCGCCACGACGAAAAGCAGCAACAGTCGATGATCTTCGACGAAAAACAACAAGTATTGAGATACCTCTGACGAAAATTAGCAACACTGGTACCGCTCCGACTAAGAGTAGCAACACTCGTATCACTCCGACGAAGAGTAGCGACAACGGCTACTCTTCGACGAAAAATAGCAACTGTCATGATTCCTCCGACGAAAATTGGCAACACTCCTACCGCTCCGACTAACAACGAAAGGTCTCAAACCCGACCTCACCGATTTCAATAATTTTTGGATATGTTGTAGTACTCGAAAAAAATAAGAGACACGTATTTTTTTATCTGCTGACATCCACTTTAAAGGGGTGAAAACCACCCCTAAACTTTTATCCGAAAATCGTTTTTTATCATCTCAGCTTCTAATTAATATTTAAAAAAAAAACAAAGTGGAAAATATTTGTCGTAAGAAGTCGAAGAAATGAGGTGTGTTTATGACCCAAGGGGTTGCAACCCTTATTTTATATTTAAAGAAAACTAGATTTCTTATAATTTTTTCCTTCCAAAAAACCAGGGTATGAACTGAAAAAAATAAAGAAAAGCATTTCCGTTTACTTTATCGAATATTTCAGTTGTCGTGTTTCAGGATTTGTTACGCAACCGCCCCCAAATATCGTAAACTACCCCTTAAAGTAATGCATCGCATGTAAATGATGAAACAGTTTTTTTTTCTTGAGATTTATTACACGTGGAAACAATGTAATTTGTATCAGAAACAATCATTTTATAAATTTTTTGCAATATAGTAGTATAGAAGTGGTGATAAAAGTCACTCCCAGAAGTGAATTATTCAATATAACTCAATATTTATTAATATTTTTTAATGGAACTGATTGAAAATTCTTTTTTAAGGAAAGATTTATACCTTATCCTTTATTTATCTCTTATCCCTTATTTATCCCTTATCCTTTTCTTTTTATAATTAAGTTAGAGTATCTTACTTTTCAAGGTGTTGACAATAATGGTTATCTTCAAAAAAGTGCTTAAAACATAAAGACTTCTTACACCAACCACATCGTGTAACAGCAATATTGTTACATCCTGCTCTATCGTACCGTACATTGCAAGAATCTCCAAAAGAGAACTCAACAGGATTTTCAAATTTATCTGATTTTTCATTAATGTAACCACTTTTGTACCAGGAATATTTAAACATATTTTTATATCTCGGCGAAGAAAGCTGATTATGAAGTAGAGATTGTAGTTTTATAATGTTATTTCTTAAATGTAAATTTAAAATTTAATTTAAGAAATAACATTATAAAACTACAATCTCTATTGCAAGAATCACCAAAAGAGAATGTAACCACTTTGGTTACATTAATGAAAAATCAGATAAATTTGAAAATCCTGTTGAGTTCTCTTTTGGAGATTCTTGCAATGTACGGTACGATAGAGCAGGATGTAACAATATTGCTGTTACACGATGTGGTTGGTGTAAGAAGTCTTTATGTTTTAAGCACTTTTTTGAAGATAACCGTTATTGTCAACACCTTGAAAAGTAAGATACTGTAACTTAATTATAAAAAGAAAAGGATAAGGGATAAATAAGGGATAAGAGATAAATAAAGGATAAGGTATAAATCTTTCCTTAAAAAAGAATTTTCAATCAGTTCCATTAAAAAATATTAATAAATATTGAGTTATATTGAATAATTCACTTCTGGGAGTGACTTTTATCACCACTTTTATACTACTATATTGCAAAAAATTTATAAAATGATTGTTTCTGATACAAATTACATTGTTTCCACGTGTAATAAATCTCAAGAAAAAAAACTGTTTCATCATTTACATGCGATGCATTACTTTAAGGGGTAGTTTACGATATTTGGGGGCGGTTGCGTAAAAAATCCTGAAACACGACAACTGAAATATTCGATAAAGTAAACGGAAATGCTTTTCTTTATTTTTTTCAGTTCATACCCTGGTTTTTTGGAAGGAAAAAATTATAAGAAATCTAGTTTTCTTTAAATATAAAATAAGGGTTGCAACCCCTTGGGTCATAAACACACCTCATTTCTTCGACTTCTTACGACAAATATTTTCCACTTTGTTTTTTTTTTAAATATTAATTAGAAGCTGAGATGATAAAAAACGATTTTCGGATAAAAGTTTAGGGGTGGTTTTCACCCCTTTAAAGTGGATGTCAGCAGATAAAAAAATACGTGTCTCTTATTTTTTTCGAGTACTACAACATATCCAAAAATTATTGAAATCGGTGAGGTCGGGTTTGAGACCTTTCGTTGTTAGTCGGAGCGGTAGGAGTGTTGCCAATTTTCGTCGGAGGAATCATGACAGTTGCTATTTTTCGTCGAAGAGTAGCCGTTGTCGCTACTCTTCGTCGGAGTGATACGAGTGTTGCTACTCTTAGTCGGAGCGGTACCAGTGTTGCTAATTTTCGTCAGAGGTATCTCAAAACTTGTTGTTTTTCGTCAAAGATCATCGACTGTTGCTGCTTTTCGTCGTGGTGCTACAAGTGTTGCTAGTTTTCCTCGGAGCATTATGAATGTTGCTAGTTTTCGTCAAAGGATCGTGAATCTTACTACTTTTCGTCAAAGCGTAGCTAGTGTTGCTACTTTTCGTCGGAGCATAATAATTCTTGCTAGTTGTAATTGAAGGGTCGCGAATCTTGCTACTTTTCGTCAATCTGTAACAAGTGTTGTCGCTTTTCGTCGAAAGCCCTGAGTGTTAATCATTTTCGTCGTATCTTGAATCTTGTCTTTTTTCTTCGGAGCCATCGATATGTCCTATTTCAGAAAGAGTTATTATTTATTGTATTCTTCATTATTTACCTCGAGCGGTCTCTAACTCGTGTATTGAAGGAACAGCAGGAACTTTGATATTGGAAAAATTATCCTGCAAGTTCCCTTTAATACCATTTCTTGGTTTTACCATTTCTGATTCTAAGATTTGTGACGAAGTTTCTTTATTTCTGTAAGATTTATAATTTACACTATAAAGCATATATTGTTGATATATATTATGTGCGTACGTAACATATATGTAAATAAATCTATACGTCTTTTACGCACGAAAATTACGACTATTTTTGTTAAATATTTTCAAAAAGAGTGCAATTAATATGTTCTTGATGAATTGAGGAAGATAATATAGATAATAAAATTTCATTTGAAATTTCCTAGACTTTAAATTACAGTCATCGAACCCTTTTCGATTAAAGATGATCAGAGATTCTTCAGTCGTAGAATTTTGCAATAATACATTCGAATTTTCATCATGTGCATCCTGATGCACCGAAGACTCCGAGTCTAAAAACAGTTGATAAAATAATTAAATACTACGTTTTTTAAAGAGTATAAAAATATCTTTAAAAATTTTTTTGATATTTCAACTTAATAAATTTGATCGCTTACATTCATTAACGTGCGATTGACCAGTAAGGATGTCATTTACACGTTCATTATAATCAATAATGACATATTTGATCGATTCTTGCAAATCAGTTTGAGGGCACAAGACATCGAGATTGAAATCCCTCCATTTCCAGGGCTCGTTATTGCATAGAGAAGACTCTGTGATTTTAACATCATTGTTTTTTAATATTACTGACTTAAATCTAAAGATATGCACAAGGCATAAAAGTACAATCAAAATATATATATTTTTAAGTTTTTATACATGTTAGATATACATTTAATTCATACTCTTATACGTTCCATAGTTGTCATAGCAACCCTAGCCGAAATTTTAAATCACATTATGAAATTAGGGACCGAATGCAAAATAAGTTAATGATTTCAAAAGATAATATTCGTTTCTGTCGATTAAAAAATAATTTCCGATTGAAATTGAACAAAAAAAGGAAAGAGAATTCTTAAATCTGAATATTAAAAAAATACACAAATTAAAGTCAACTAGGAGGTTACATACCATTTTCAACATCCAGAGTATTAGAACCCATGGTTTCCGGTATTTCATCTACAATGTTTACTGCTTTATAATTAGCATTACTAACATTTTTTAACGACCCTTCAACTTGTACGGTATCTGTAAGTTCTTTTTCTACATCATCCGCTTGTTGAAGATCACCTACAGTCATAATTATTTTACTTTCTGAGAAAAATTTGTATAATCGTTTAAGCCTATTCTAAAACATGTGTAATTCTTTAAAATTTTAATTCCACACATTATGAAATTAGGGACCGAATGCAAAATAAGTTAATAATTTCAAAGGATAATATTCTTTTCTGTCGATTAAAAAATAATTTCCGATTGAAATTGAACAAAAAAAGGAATAAGAATTCTTAAATCTGAATATTAAAAAAATACACATATTAAAATCAACTAGGAGGTTACATACCATTTGCAACATCCAGAGTATTAGAACCTATAGTTTCCGGTATTTCATCTACAGTGTTTACTGCTTTATAATTAGCATGACTAACATTTTTTAACGACCCTTCAACTTGTACGGTATCTGTAAGTTTTTGTTCTACATCATCCACTTGTTGAAGATCACCTACAGTCATAGTTATTTTACTTTCTGAAGAAAATTTGTGTAATCGTTTAAGTCTAATCTTTATCGCCCTTGGTAAGGTCGTGTTCTTTCCTGAGGTTAATGCTTCATCTATATTGAGACGTTTCGCGTTACGTCACGATTTATTTCTCCCACTCTCGTAGTGGTCGTGCGTGCGAATTAGTCTTAGAATAAGGTTCGTGTACTGGACGGGTGAAAAAGAGCGAATAACTTAAGATCTTCAATCGATAAAGAGCGCGATCTTCTTTACCGGTAAGGACTGAATTCTAAAGTAAGAGTTGTGTGCGTGTGTGTGATCTGTAAAATTTTCTCTTCCTTTAAACTGGAAAATAGAAATTAATAAGAAGTCCGTAAGATGACTTCCGGTTTTCTCTAATTTATTTTTCCCTCACCTCTTGCCGTGCTGGGAGCCCCGTAAGAGGATTTGGGATCCCTAGGGATAGGGATAATAGAAGGAAATCAGGTTCCTCTAGAAATCGAAGGGGCTAGGCGTAGTGCTAGGAGCCTTCGATCTCTTAAATCCTCTACGAGGGGCTAGGCGTAGTGCTAGGAGCCTCGCAGAAGAATCGAGAATCCCTAATTTTTAAGGATTAGGAAAATAGGATATGGGAACTAGGTCCCTCTAGAAATCGAAGGGGCTAGGCGTAGTGCTAGGAGCCTTCGATCTCTTTTACTCGACTACGAGGGGCTAGGCGTAATGCTAGGAGCCTCGCAGAAGAGTCGAGAATCCCTAATTTTTAAGGATTAGGGAATAGGAACTAGGTTCCTCTCAGAAATAGAAGGGGCTAGGCGTAGTGCTAGGAGCCTTCTATCTCTTAAATCCTTTACGAGGGGCTAGGCGTAGTGCTAGGAGCCTCGCAAAGGAACCGAGATTTCCCAAGTGCAGGATAATGATCCAGGAATGGAAATTATCGGGACTTTTGGGAAGGTTTAGAGTTCTTTAAAGGGGCTGGCTTTCACCAGACCCTCGAAAGATACTCTTAGCGAGATGTGATTCTGTATCGTTGAGATCGCAGAATCAATCTGAGGATCTTGTCGATTTTTCCTCCTTTTATACTCTTTTCAGAGCGTGCGGAAAGCGCTATTTTCCCTTTCCATCGGTCTCTGTACCGTGATTGGTTTTTCCTGACGGAGTTGGCTCATTTGAATCTCGCACGTTTCGTGTCTCATTGGAGTATTTCAAATGGCGCACCGTCAGTCGCGCAGTCCGCGCCTGCTATAGGCTGCTCAAGAGTTTCAAGGGGCAGTTAGACACGCCCTCAATTGATTCCGTATCATGATTCTCGGTTAACGAATTTTTCGCTTAACCGATATCATAACGACTTTTTCTCTTATCGTCGTAACGATTTTTCTGCTTATCGTTGTACCGACTTTATTTCTTAATTCAAATTTAAATTTTGAATCTAGTTCTTAGTTCTCTCAGACAGCACAGGCGCTACTGTAACAAGGACAGCCATCTTGCCTGTAGTTGCATCATCGAGTATCAAAGGTAAAAAAGAGAGCGTATGCAATCTAGAAAGTGCGAAGTGCAAGGTGCATGGTGCAGTTTAGTGCTTTCTTTAATAAAAGGGAAACTGTGCTCTCTTTATAATTGGATACTGCGTGCTTTCTTTGAGGTTCGTTTTATTTTAATTAATACTTATTTTTAATATTAATTTTTATCAAAAGACTTTTCTTTTGCCTCAAAACAGTATGTTCTGTTTTGAGGTTATGTCTTTTTGTTTCGACACTGATTCTTTGAAATCTTTCATAGGATCAGTGTTATTAACTAATTTCTGTTATGAAAATGTTTAACAAGCTTATTGCATGAGCTCATTATTATAACTTGCAAGCAGATTCCTCATCTTGTGAGTGGAATCTGCTTCTTTTTCCTCAGAACGGGTGCACACCCGTTTTGAGGTTATGAAGTTTTTAATCATGATAATTTTAATCTCAAAATTATTCGTTTTAGTCTCAAATCACCCGAATCGTGAATGATCCGACCAATCAATGTGGTTCCGGTGAATGAATTGATGTTAATTATTCAATTCATTCACCTGTCATCGATTCGACTCATCGAGTGAGTCGAATCCTCTATTTTATTTTCCTCAGGATCAGGATCAGGATCAGGTGCATTTCGAGGTTATTTTACTTACTTCAATCATCATGGATCGTTAGATCAATGATGATCGAAGCTTAAAGATGTTTATTTCACAATTATTATAATTTATTTATTTAGTATTGGTTCGCCCAGCGAGCGAGTCGAACCCTCTATCTTGCTTTCCTCGGATCGGGTTGTACCTCCGTCTCGAGGCTACTTTCTTGTTCAATCATCATGGACTCTCTTATCAATGATGATTGAACTTAAAATAATATTTCAAAAATTATTTATTATTATAATTATTAACGTTTCAGCAAGTTCGACTTGCCGGAACGTTACAATATGTATATTAGAACTCGCTGTATGTATTTTTTCCTCATTGTTGTTGGTGATGATTACATTCGTACCTTTTGGTACCTTGTCTTCCTCAAGTTCCAGTTCATTTTTTAATTGGTTTAGTTGTTCGTAACTTTCTATAAATGATTTGGAAAAGCCCATGCATTATCATTCTTTTTAGTTAATATAATAGTATGCAAGAAGTAAACATAAGATAATATCATAACCTTGCTAATTTTCTTAAGAAAGTTCACTTACCTTTCCAGGCGATAACTTTTCCAATATATCGCTTTCCATCCTTATATTTGACACTTGTATCACATTTTCCCTTTTTTACGTCTTTCTCTCTACAAATATAATATATTCCATCCGTAAACAATACGAGGGCGAACATGATTTCTTAATTTATGCATAAGCATAAGAAATTATAGCAGGGAAGTCCTGAGACACAATGGCTAGCACGTTGCCGGCGAACGTTCGACGAGTTAAGCACCCCCCTCCCCTTCTATTTACTTTGTATACGGATGTAATACTGCATTGAATCTTCCCTAGTAACTATGATCAACTAGAGTCATATCAAGCCGAAAGAATAAAAAGTAATCATTCCGGCCCCTATATCATATTAATATTTGTAAAATATGACGTTCGAAATAGGTTTTCCTATTTCTTGCCTATTTGATATGTTTTATAGTATTTATTGTAGAGAATATTTGCGGTACTGATATGTGATATTAAATAAAATATTGAATGGACCTGTTAAGGGACTGTCCATAAAAAATATCTTTTTTTCAATGTAGATCAATATTTACAAAATACATTAAATTATAACCATTAAATTATAGCTCACAATTTCAATGTAGAGCTATGTATACTAATGTATACCTATCGACCACGCGGCCCCCATAAGTGCCTTTCTGTAAACATATATATGTATATATATATATATACCTATATTCACTTTGATAATTTTAACGTTTGATTGAAAAGACTTACCATCCATTTTTGTTGTACTATATTCCCTTTTGTTCTTGACGTGTGCTAACAGTAGATTATCCAGTTACCTTTATTAAATATTATTTTATCACTTACATATTTAACCATTAGATTCTTAAGCTACGTTGCAAAATCTCATGTGCTTCCTATTTTAAATAATAACATACATGAAAATCCAATTTTAAGCTTCAAATCGTGAAAACCGCGATTTTTATAAAATATTACTATTGGGACACCCGGTAGATTCTGCCTTCATAAATAGGGTGACTCAAGAGTACCATTTTTCGTTTTATATCTATATTAACATTTAAGTTCATTAAATATTACTATTGAGACACCCGTTAGTTAGTACTCGATATTTAGGGTGACTCGAAGAATATTATTTTCTACATTATACTCGTATTCACAAATATATTAACGTTCGAATACATTGTCCTATTAAAATATTACTGTTGAGACACCCGTTAGTTACTACTCTCATAAATGGGGTGACTCAAGGTATACCGTTTTCTATATAATACCTATATTCCTTAATACGTTAACGTTTAAATATATTGCTTTATTAAAATATTACCATCAAGACACCCGTTAGTTACTACACTCATAAATGGGGTGACTCAAGGAATACCGTTTTCTATATAATACCTATATTCCTTAATACGTTAACGTTTAAATATATTGCTTTATTAAAATATTACCATCAAGACACCCGTTAGTTACTACCTTCATAAATAAGGTGACTCAAGAATATTATTTTATATACCATACCTATACCTGCAAGTAAGCATTAATGTTAAATCAATACCTTCCGGACACCCGGTAGATTTTGTCTCGATATATAGGGAGACTCCGAAATTATATTTTTATTCTTGTATAACCACATGTTGGGTATGTGTATTCTACCTGATGCATGAGTACTACCCTACTTGGAACCATAGAATCACCCGTTATATTTTCCAAAATATTATGAAATTTTTACAAATCGCCTAACGTGTGCTCTTGCACACTGCAGACCATGCATCTCTAAGATGAAGCATATTACCGACATGTCGGTAAAGTAGAAATTCTTGTTACCATCGAGTCGGTAAAGAAGGAATCTGACTTACCGACCTTCATGATCTTTGTCGATAAGGTAGGAACCTGTAATACCGACATTTACCGACATTTACTATTACCGACCTATTACCGATACTTACTGTATACCCCTTATATTAGCATATGACCATACATTATGAAGACCCGTTACAATTCTTACATACCTTGGGTCTTGTACACGTACATATATCTATATATACTCTTTCAAAATTCCCTTATTTGCTTTACACGCTTGTTATATATCTATATGTGTTAGCCGCTTGGATGACCATTGTCAAGTATATATATATATATATATCTGTACCTTCATATATGTATGTACGTTTCTTAGTTCTTAGTTATTAAGCGAGTCGCTTATATATATATATATCGATCATCTCATACGCTTTCAAAATTCATATGTAATACCGAATTAATTATTTTTGAACGAAATTAGTCACATATATACATACTCAAGTGTTCCTAAAATTCCAAAATTCGATATATATATATATATGTATGCGTTTATTTGCGTCTAATACACATACTTTTACTTCCGAAATACCATATATATATACTCTCATATTTTATACATATGTATTATTTACCATTGTAATAATTATTGTAAAACGCAACACCTACGTACTAAACTCTATAAAAATGGATAAATTCCTATACGTATGTGTAGCGTTAATTTCAGAAACCCCCAAAATTTATGTAAAACGCCATTTTATGCGAAATGTTAAGAACAATCTCGAATTAATATTTTAAAATATTCATAACGTTATAATGCATAAGAATATTCATGCCTGCTAAGAGGCTTTGCACCATGCATTCCATTCTAAGAGATAAGATAAGCCGTGACAAACAAGGGGTCCAGCCTAATGCAGACTGACCATGACATTCCAATCTGTTTACCACCAAGTGCATATGTACTTTCCACTGTGTATTTGCCATATGCCGAATCTGGTGACGCTCCATCAGTCAGTTGTTTCGTTGGAGCGGACCCGAACGGACGCGTTTCTTGGTTCTCCCGTTTTGAGTTGCTTCGGGAAGAACAGTTAGATAAACCAGTTCCTACTTCGGTCTGCGTCATTTTAAATTCATTTCATTATATAACTAAACCATTTAAATTCAGTTTTGTTTAATAAAAATAAATTTAAACTGCTATTTGTGTTGTGCGCGTTTTCGACTAACGGTGAGTCTATCCAATTTGTTAATGGTGATCATTTTGCGTTGTTATTGCGAATTATAATCCTTACATTTACCCTCAATTTGGGACTACTTTCGTCAGTCGTTCGAGTCTATTGTTCATTTAAGATAGTTTCTTACATTCGCGTTTGCCTTCGAGTTGCCTTTGCCAGTCGCTCGAAGTCTATTGTTCTTTAGCGTGTAAATTCAGTTGCTTTGTTGGAGTCGACGAGAGTAGACGTGTCTCTCAACGCTCCTAGTTTAACTTGATTATCCCTTGCATTTCTTTTAATTAATTGCCCTTTTATTTAACGTGGAAAGTGCATTTGTATTTTATTTTTTTTTATATTTCATTTGATATTTGTTTCGGTACCGTGGAGGAAGACAGTCGCGTTTCGATCCATTTCGCTTTCATTATTTTATTTGAGTTACTTTCGTTAGTCGCTCATAGCCATTAGTCAGTTGCTTCGTTGCCGCGATAGGATCCAGACGTGTTTGCTTCACCTCCGATACTTGTTCGAGTTGATTAGTTCCGCGCTATTTAAATATTTTGGAATAATACTATTTCTTGCCAATTATAACGTTATTTTTATTTTTCCGTTTTAATACTTGCGATAATTTTAACGATAGTTGTTTATTTCCATTATTACATTTTTACATTTTGCTACGTTGTACATATATCTCCGCTTCAATTTATTGTATTTTGGATTAATATTAAATACGATTTTGCATTTCGATATTTAATTCTTACAAGCGTGTTGACCATCGAGGCTGTATTTTCCTTTCGATTAATAAACAATAATTGTGAATCATAACCTGTGGCTTGTCCAATCCTTCAGTTGCTCCAGCCAAGCAGAAGCAGCAGCCGCAACATACGATCCGTAAGCGAAACGGACGCAAAGGTAGGAATTACCGCCTGGAAATTGCCCCTAGTTAACACCTTGTTAGATTACCTGTAATATTTCATTGCTTCGATCCATCTACATTTATTGATCCATTTACATTTTACCAATTCATTTATATCTTATCGATACCCTAGTTCAGTTTAATATTTTGCATTGCAATCATTCGATAACGCCCTACGCGGATTCCCTTCGCAGTGCGTTGGTTTGAATACTTTTCTGCGGATAGTATTTCTCACTGTAAACGTCTTGCTTTCACAGTTACCTGAATCTCATTATTGTATTTAGTATTGTGTGTGTATTTCTGTATTTTACCTATTGTATTTTCTATCCTATTGTACCATACTTGATTATTTGCATTTTATAACATTTCATTTCCATTAACTATTTCATTTCTGACACCTACTTTCCCTTACTAAACATTCCCTATGCTTTCCATGATCTCAAGTTAATTTTAAGTGCTTTTGGTATGCCTGTGTGAGATTGAAGATAGAGTGGGTGTGTCTGAAAGGTGCTTTAGTTGTGTCTCGAACTTTGACCCCCTGTGAGAATAGCTGCGTGGCGTTAGCGAGCACAACTATTTGCAGTCGAATGTGAGTGTGAATGGACGCTTTAGTTTAAGTTAATTTTAAGTGCTTTTGGTATGCCGGTGTGAGATTGAAGATAGAGTGTGTGTGTCTGAAAGGTGCTTTAGTTGTGTCTCGAACTTTGACCCCCTGTGAGAATAGCTGCGTGGCGTTAGCGAGCACAACTATTTGCAGTCGAATGTGAGTGTGAATGGACGCTTAAGTTAAGTTAATTTTATGATTTAGTTAATCTTAAGTGCGTAGGTTCACAACCCTGAGCGGGAATAAAACTCCCCTCGTGGCACGTTGGCTTTTAGTTAATCTTAAGTGCGTAGGCTCACAACCCTGAGTGGGATTAACCTCCCCTCGTGGCACGTTGGCTTTTAGTTCTAAGTTTACGTATAGTTGTCATCCTTTCCTACCCTTGAACATTCTTATTGTATTCTCTATGTGCCAACTATTTCAGTCATTACTATACTCGACCCTCCAATTCTCGTAGAACCCTGGTACATCTCTCCTCTCTATTACTTGTACTTGTTATTACACTTACCTACCTTACTTCACTTTCAGCTGTATCTGATGTACTTACCTTGTATTTAATTGAACGCTTTATCTTTTAGCTCGACTAGCTCTTGTTATTCTCAGCCAGTCTACCTTCAGTTGAATTTCACCGATTGGCCTCCTCCGTATAGGCCATATCCATCGGTGGTCTCTGCTTTCGTGTCGTCATCCTATCAATCTTTAGAACCAACGCGTTGCTCCCAGGTTAATTTAAATCCGCGATTACGCGAACAGATAGCTCAGTCATGTATTTTCCGGCAGATGCCTTCTCGTGCCACTCGACGTAGACGTGAGAGGAGGCAAAGAGCGTCTTTTAGGAGGGCGTTTCTTCACCGCCTTCAGCCGGTCCCTCGAGTATCTCTTGGTTTTGGACAGCTCGGTAGCGCAAGGACAAGGGGGCACTACGATCGCGAACGCCGCGAAGTTAGGAGTCCAGGCGGGTCAGGCGTCATCGTTTTCCCGGAATCCCCCTCGGGTTCAGCCGTGTCCGATCCCGAATTACCTCATTACGGAGAGGACACCGTCGGATCCCCAGTATCGGACCCCGGCCGCAGATCTCCGCGAGGCGTTTACGAGGAGTTATTCGCCCCCGGTGCTCCAGAGGCGCTTCCTGGACCCGCACCACCCAATTCGGTAGCTGCGCCGAATAGCCCCGAGCCTCCGCCGCCTGGTCTGGAACGGCCCTATACTCCGCCCGACCTGTCCGACACCCTGTCTGTCCAGGGCTCCCCGTCTTCCGGCATCCCAGAAGACCCTTCTGACGCGGAATCATTCCAACTCCCGGATTCCACCGTACCCTCCAGTGCCCGTCCTTTCCTGGGGCAACCAGAAGGGGTCCACTTAATCTTTGGGCAACCCGAATCCCCAGAACCACCCGGTTACTCTCCCATTTCTAACCCTGAATATCACCCTGTGGATCTATCCACCATTCCCTTACCCGACTCCACCACCGGTAACGACCTGCCTTCATCCTTGGGCCCTTCCGAGGCTTACGCCGGCGAGGATTCTGTATTCGCGGATCTGGAGGAGTACGCCCGTGGAATGATTCACGTTACATTTACGTACGACGAGGACGACGACTAGATTCGCTTGTTGCATTACATTCATCTATGTTATTTTGATTATATTCACTTTGCATTATTCATTATTTCGCATTACATATGTTACGTCTCGAGGTGGCGGAGCAAGCGAAACGAAACGCAACGGAATGATATCCCATAGATCCTTCGCTCAACGACTCGTAATTCTTGTTCGCAGGCACGCGAGGGCGTTCGACGCAAGTCAACGACGCGGAATGATGAATCGCAGATTCGTCAGGATGAAATTGGACTCACCAACGATGGCGCGTATCAACGACGAAGAGAGTCGACGATGGAAACTGATCGAAGAAATCGACAGGGAGGGGTGGAGCCTATTCTGGTCAAGGCTAGCGCTTAAGCCCTTTACACGGGGACGGCTCCTATCATTGGAATCCTGTTACTAATTCGGGGCTAACGAAACTAGCGGGACATAATACTAGTCGGGAAAAAGGAACGGTAGGTTAATGAATATTTAAATGTAACACTTCGATTTTATTCGAAACGGTAAGTTACACCGGTGAATGAAACGCGTAATTAAGTCCTGATGCGGCGCGGTTACTCAAGCGAGTGATAGTCCTCGATTATCCCTGCGATTATCCGATCCTCGACTACGGGGTCGATTGGCACTCCCAGTGCTTCTTCTACGAACTCCTCCGTCGTCTGGCCCTCGGTTGATTCGTTGGCTTCCGCATCGAGAAGGGGGTCCAGTTCGACCAGGTGAGGGAGATCGGGTTGGCTAGGGTAAACGTACCGGGAGGGATCCGGAGTCGGGACTCGGTGCACGGGCGAATAACTCGGGGAGGACAAATCGAGGGTGTCGTGCTCAATCTCGAGGAGCGGCGGCGGAGAGTCGGGAGGGGGTGGCGGAGGCAGGCCGATGACGATAATAATAGCTGCCCTCGACAGCCCCGGTGCACCAGCCGTCCCTACACACCGCAACCCTGACTCGTAAACTCGAGCGCGAGCGCACCCGGGTGTATCGGTTGCAGGAGGGGGAGGAGAGGATTGCGCGGTTTGAGACTTTCGTGCCCGTTTGGGCCGGGTGACTCCAGAACTTCCCGTAGAGGTTCCGGCCCTCTCAGCTCTTCTTTTCCTCTCCGCTCTACTCGGCATCTAATAATACGCAAAATGGGGTAGAATTAAAACGTGGCCTCAAGGGAACTGCCTCCGGGCAGGGAACACAATCCCTGTCTTGGAACAGCGTCCCTGGGGCGACAAGCACACCCGGCTCCGAGAACTGATTCCTGGCAGAGAGCGTGTCTCCCGCCTGGAACAGCGTCCCGGAACGCGGCAATCACACAATCGTTCGAATCAGTGCTTCCCGGCAGAGAGCGCGTCTTCCGCCGGGAACAGCGCTTGAATGCAGGGGTCGGGTTGGTTTCAGGAACTGCTTCCTGCCAAAGAGGGTACCCTTTGGACCGGAACAGCTTCCCGAAGGGCAGGGATCGCTGCGGCTCCCAGAACTGCTTCCTGCCAGAAAATGTGTCTCTAGCCAGGAACAGCCTCCCGGGAACTCGCCTACGGAATGCCCGCCCAACGACACTCTTCCTCTCGAAACTGGCTCCCGGTAGAGAACCGATCTGCTACCCGAAACAGCGTCCCAGAGGAGCGGCCCGCTTAATTAAATCGTTCGCTCGATCTCATTCGTTCGATCAATAAAATGGGTCGCAAAGCCACGTCGGCTTAGTTGGGACAGCAACCGGACATGGCTAGGCGAACCATTAGTTAATTTAATACGAGTAGTTAATTTAGAATTGTGACTAACCGTATGGCAACCGCGAGTCTGGTCAATTATTACAGTGCGGAAAAATTAGGGGGAGCGAGTCTAACAGCTGGGGTACAATCAATTGGATTCGCAATTGATCAAAGTACAATTAAATGGATCATAAGGAAATCGGGCTAGAATCGCAATAATAGAACAACAGTAATCGCAACTAAATAAATCATGCACACCACACATATAAAACGGGGAATCGATGGCCTCGGGAATGGAATCTCGAAACCGAATAATAAAATTGGAATATTAATGAACTTAATGCACAACGCGTGTAGAAGCGAATGAATTACGAATGTTCATATATGCACAGAGTCAAGTGAGTTAACATCATAAAATTGGAACTAAATGAATACGTATAGAATAAAATTAAAATTAGATGAATATAGAAGTATATACATAGAATCGAGCGAAATCGAACCGTGCAGAATCAATCGGAAGTCCAGCAACGAAATCGTAATCGAACGAATTGCATGCAACGCAGACGATCCAATAAATTATAGAAATAGAACCGACGCTATTGCTGAGAGAATTATTTACAGGATTCAGTGAATGAAGCGATACTCCAAGCATATAATTATGCGTCGCGAATTCAACAAGTCGATCGTTAAAATATTAATAGATGAATAGTTTTAATAGAACTTTAGAAATTAATTAACGACGGTGTGATTAATTGGAACGCGGACCTAACAAGCGAAACAACAATCAACTGGTGGGGAAAAACGAATCCTTTAAATACCTTTGATGATTCCCGGAAAAGGCAGAAATCCAGAAATTCCGCTGCTGTGCTGCTGCCGTCGGTGATCCGGTCCAGTCGGCTTGGCTGCTCCCCGGGCCCTTTGGTTCGCCACAGACGCAGGGTGAAGGTGTAGACAAATGAAATGTTCGATGGTTCACACACAAATATATTTATTATTGTTCAAAACAATTCAGTTTGGCGCACTTTACACAAACAGTTCAGGATTTAGGTGGTATAAGTATATCGCGGAACAACTAAGTTTATTTTTATATTACAGGAACGGAAAGTCTTCGAGAGAGAGACGACTTACTCTGCTCGAAGCAACGAAGCAACTGAGCTCCGGGGTCCGCCGCTAGTACATTTGTATGCTCGCTGTGTGGTGGGGTAAGTAGCGGGGGAACCCTAGCCGTGCGCGCCGCTCCGACGCAGCGATTGGTTAGTGGGCGTTCCAAGCTAGCTGGGGCTCGCGTATGGCATGGCCCCCACTCCTGCTTGCTTGGAATCGTGGGGCCGTGTGCGCCAATGACGTCACGGCGTGTAAATCGAATTTTTACGCTTAATATTATGCATTTTCCGAATTGCGCGTACAATATTTTAAAATTAATAGATTTTTAACATTACACATACATTAAAATGTGTGCGTGATGTTTTACATTATTTTGCAGCGCTTGTTTAAGAGTGAATTTAAATCTTGTCAGTTTCGCGCGTAGTCACAACGTTTTTATTGAGAAATAGTTGGGCAATTTTTGAGGTAGAACGCTGTGCGTACGCTCGATGGTTCGTTATGCCTCTTGAATTGTTTTTTAGTTTGTATCTGCATTGATTATAATTATAAAGCGACAGTAATTCGTTTCAATGCGTTTTTGGTGTTTCAATATATTTCAGCATGCAATGCGAGTGGGTGGTGCTACGCGAGTTGGGAAAAAATGGCGTTTCTAGGCGTTATTGAAACACATTTAACGCATTCAAACGTTACAATAGTAATTAATAATTGAAGAAAGCAGGTTTAACTCATACGTGTCTTAAATATGCCCCTGGATGTTTCAGAACGCCATCATTATATTTTGCGTCATGCTACGCGGTTAAGTAAGGCTCGTTCTGGGCATTCCGGCATTTTATGAGAAAAACGGCGTCGCTCGTGGTACAATAGAGCGACGCGTCCTGATGCAATGAGGCGTTGTAACGTCTTGTCTAGTTCAATAAATAATTGCATCATCTAGCATAAACAAGGACAAAGCGTCATTGCAATGGAGATCGTGAAAGCTGAAGGGTGCGTTTCTGGCGAATCGCGGTACCCTTTAAAAGATATTTCGTGTATTATGCACACGAAAATAATATGATAAGATATATATATTGTTTGAGGAACGCGTTTCTAGAGAATCGCGGTACCTTCCAAAAGATATTTCGTGTATTATGCACACGAAAATAATATGATAAGATATATATTGTTTGAGGAACGCGTTTCTAGAGAATCGCGGTACCTTCCAAAAGATATTTCGTGTATTATGCACACGAAAATAATATGATAAGATATATATTGTTTGAGGAACGCGTTTCTAGAGAATCGCGGTACCTTCCAAAAGATATTTCGTGTATTATGCACACGAAAATAATATGATAAGATATATATTGTTTGAGGAACGCGTTTCTAGAGAATCGCGGTACCTTTCAAAAGATATTTCGTGTATTATGCACACGAAAATAATATGAATATATATATATTTTACTATATATGGTAAGCATTAGTTTGAACAAAGATAGATATTTGAATAAACACCATTAAGGTGGTGATTAGTATGCACGTCTACATTCGAGACAACATTCAATAGGGTCATAAAACTAGAATAGGCACCACTAGGGTAATAAAGCCATAAACCAGTGGTGGTATTCCGCTAGGGTCATAAAACTAAAGCAGGGTCACCGCTAGGGTAATAAAACCATAAACTGGTAGCGGTGTACCGTCAGCGTAAGTATGGTAGCAAATATAATTTATGTTCATCAATACTCTTATTCTAATCGACTTGTTATTTTCTAGAAGTAAATTTTTAACAACTACGAACGGACAATATATATATATATATCATAGGGGTTTTTCCTTAAATATTCTCGTTAACCATTGTACAAACTGTGTATAAAATTCTTATTCTATTCCTAATATTATTCAGCGGAAATCATCGCTTTAATTCTACGGATTAGAATGCACTCGTGTACCATGCTTCCGCTATACATATATATACGCGGGTAAGTATAATTGGTTTGACTAATTCTCAAAGCGTCATTATGCAACGCTGAAATTATGAAGAGAAAAACGTAACTGTAATTATTTGATTGAAACAACTAGTTTAGAAAGCGTCATTATGCAACGCTGAGTTGTTAAAGGATAAAATGTAATTATTTAATTGAAATGATTAATTAATAAAGCGTCATTATGCAACGCTGAGTTGTTAAAGGATAAAATGTAATTATTTAATTGAAATGATTAATTAATAAAGCGTCATTATGCAACGCTGATTTGTTAAAAGTGGTAAAGTATAATTAATTGAGGTGGTAAATCTTATATGGGTATATGTTTGGGCGTGCAATGTTAAGTGGCTCGTTATAATCGTAAGTTATTACACTCATTGGTTTTCGCAGGGTAAAGCAGCGAGAGACGGCTGTTTCACGGACGTAACACATACTTGTTCGATTATATCCATTTTTATATTATACAACACTTGCATTACTTGTCAGTTGACTATATTCATTTCGTAACACACGTTATATTCGTTCTATATATATATATATGTATATCTATCACGACTTCCGCTTCGTATTATACTCATGCGTTGACCATAATTAATACATTATCGTGTTATATTTCCATGCATTTGATTATATTCGTTTTGCTACTTAGCTATTAAACATATGTCGTTATACTCACCTAACATTTTACGACATTTGATGCAAATACACCTACATATCCATTAAATACACACAATCCACTTTGAGTTACTTCCATTATTTACTACCATTATCCTTTACTAATTCTACCCAATACTTGACATTAAGTTAATTTACATAAGACACATATCACCCATTTTGATCAACCTCGAGCCAACCCCACTAACGCTAACTGAAACACAGTACCCCATCCCTTAGTAATCTTGCCCAGAATTTTACGATCATCGTACCAATAGCAGGGGCCGTCCCTGTGTAAAGGCCTTAAGTGCTAGGCTTGACCGAAACTTGGTCCCAACCTCAACGTCATCGTGCCATTCCAAGCCAACCATTCGCGGTTTTCGTTCACTTTGGACCATCTCATCCTGACAGCTGTGGGTTCATCGTCGATCGATCCGCATTGTTCTTTCATTCTCGGCTGCGTGCGACTTCCAAGGCGTTGAGTTCGAAACGTGGTTCGTGTCGTCTCCATCTGCATTAGTCCTGGTCTTCGGAGATCTTTTCTCGAGACATAACACCAACCTCATTCCTGGTGTCAGAATATTCGCCCGACACCTGTTCCTTTCGTTCGTCTGCGATCTCCGTCAGTCCGAGACCCTTTTGAGACGTCACAGAAGCCCTACACCAAAGGTAACACTTCACCTTTCGCCTCTCTCTTCTACTCACGGGCACTAGTTGCCTTGCTCGTTAGCACTAGTTGCTAGATGGTCTCCGTTGAAAGACACTAGTCACTAGTTGCTTGATCCTTTTCTAAGGGCACCAGTTGCCTCTCCTAAAGCACTAGTTGCTTGATCCTTATCCAAGGGCACTAGCTGCCTCTCCTCAAGCACTAGTTGCTTGATCCTTTTCTAAGGGCACCAGTTGCCTCTCCTAAAGCACTAGTTGCTTAATCCTTTTCTAAGGGCACCAGTTGCTCTTTCTAATCCAAAGGCACTAGTTGCCCATCCACAGAGCATCAGCTGCTCTTCCAATCCTAAAGGCACAAGTTGCCCTTTCCTCAGAGCATCAGTTGCTCTTTCTAATCCAAAGGCACAAGTTGCCCCTCCTCAGAGCACTAGCTGCTCTTCCTAACCTAGAAGACACTAGTTGCTTCATCTCCTGAGCATCAGTTGCTCTTCCTCAAACCTATGAAGCACCAGATGCTTCTCCTTTCTAGGCATTAGCTGCCTTTCTGGAAGCATTAATTGCTTTCTTCCTTCTCTCTAAGCACCCAGATGCTTAACCTAACCCTTCCTTGGTAGATGACCAGACGAGCCGGGTGGAAGGAGAAAATTAGGCAGGTGGTGTTAAAAGTCCGTGGGAACACCAGCATCCCTGAAGAGAAAAAAAGGGACACTTTAGAAAAACTAAAGGAATTACGACACTCTGCCACTCCTCCAAATTCCGAAGGATGGGAATATATTAAAAAGGTGGGATCTTTCTGGCTGACACCGAGTCGTCAACCAGTGACAGTAGCAGCACCTGCGAAGCCTCCAGCCCCAAGAAAGGAGGTATCTCGAAGACAAAACTCAACCACCGAGGAGTCACTTCCGGGAGCAACGACTTCAGCCAAGTCTCCAATTAATAAGAAGGAGAAACTTCCGGAAGGATCAACTATTCCTGAGCCTCCTAGGCCGAAGAGGGAAATCCTCCTCTCCGAACGGCCGGCACCCGCTCCATCTACTGAGAGGACTCTAAAGAGTGACACAAAAAACACCACTCTCAATAAACGACGGGTCGTTATAATTGAGCCTCTTCCTCAATCGGTATTACGCCGACGAACGACCGCAAAGGGGCCAATCCCTTTTATTCCGACCAGGAAGAGGACATCACCAGTTTTCGCGCCATCACCCAAAAGGAGGATCGCCGAACCATTAATTACAGAAGAAGAGGCTGATGCCATGTTAAAATACTTAAATTAAAATTGTTTTCTTATTTCATTTTTGTAAAACATTCTATAAAAGAATATATAATTTATTTATTACTCGACATTTTGATAAAGAATCAATCGAACAATCCAATAAATCAATTCTTAAAGAGTCGTCCCCTGGATAGAGCTTGCTAACAAGTGCTTTCTCTACCGAAATAGACTCACTCATAAAAATAAAGAGGCTATTAACCTCGGTATTACTCTCGAATGTGTCTTGAAGACGAAACATGGTAAATGCTTAGTTAACAATTATCGCTTAACTAACAATTCTTATTAATTAACAATTTAAGAACAGGTGATAGTATATTATAGGAGCTTCGGGTTTTTCGTTAACCATTGTACAAAATGTGTATAATTATGAAGCTTATTTTATTATTATTATTATTATAATTGTTATTTAACTTAGATTATTATTATTACAGTTTCTTAGTTTTGTAGACTAGAGCGCACTCGTATAGCGTGCTACTTGCTATATGTGAGTAGTAATATAAAAGAATACTAGTAATTGTTTATTTAAACAATTAGTTTATAACGCGTCATTATGCAACGCTGAAGTTATTATTATTATTATGGATATACATATATATATGTGAGTAAGTAATACGGTCTTTAGCCGTTGTAAAAGCAGAAAATCAGTAATTGTTTATTTAAACAATTAGTTTATAGCGCGTCATTATGCAACGCTGAAGTTATTATTATTATTATGGATATATATATATAGGTAAGTAATACGGTCTTTAGCCGTTGTAAAAGCAGAAAATCAGTAATTGTTTATTTAAACAATTAGTTTATAACGCGTCATTATGCAACGCTGAAGTTATTATTATAATTATGGATATATATATATATGTGTGTGAGTAAAACGGTTTTTAGCCGTTGCAAAAGAAGAAAATCCGTAATTGTTTATTTAAACAATTAATTGTAATGCGTTATTATGCAACGCTGAAGTTGTTATTGTTATGTGTGTATCGAATTATGTACATTATTCAAACGGGTTTCGCTTATAGGAATGAGTATGCAAGTTACGGCTTGATGTATATAGAGAAAATTTCATACGGAAGAAGACGGTCGTTTCACAGACGTAACACGTGTATTGATTGAACTTGCAAGTGTCCATGGGCACTTGATCCCAAAAGATATGACCACCTTCCATGTCGATACAGTGTCCATCAGAGAGTTGGCAAACCGTACCGGAGAGAAGATGTATTTTATCTCGGTTTGCGTCGACTACTCCCGTGTAGCTTCTGAGGGTTATGGTAACCGTGGCCTGGACCACTACCTTGTCCCATGTTCCGAACGTGTCCGAGTATTGAGTTCCTGAGCACGTTCCGTCGATGCCTAGAGATCCGGCTAGCGTTACAGGTCTCGTCGACGTTTGATTGACTTTTAGGTCTAGAATTTCTGTGTTGTATCCCAATCTGAGCATTCCAGTTGCATGAATTTGTTGGCACTGCTCTCTTGAGATTTCGTGCAAATAGTTTAATCTTCCGTTAGTTACAACCGATGTATGCGAGTATGCCCCGCAATGGTGAATTGTTCGATCTATTATCACCTTGCACTGCAGGACTCGCGTCCTTTGGAAATTAGTAAGTTGTAACAGTTGTATGTGTGTTTCTCTCACTGTCGGAGTGATCACGGGGATGTCGCATTCCTGGACATCGAGTAATGAAATGGTCGTCATATTCAGGTGAGTACCTCCGCAATCATAACCGATGAGGTTCTGGGTAGTAGCAGTAATAATCACGAGGATTAGTAACAATGACATCCCTGCCGCCATCCTGCAACAGATGTGGCAGAAGAAAATTTTTCTTTGAAGTGGGATTTGCAAAAAGGAACTTGAATGTCCCTTGAAGTAGGATTTTGAAAGGGGAATTTTGAATGTTCTTTCTCTTTGAAGTGGGATGTGAGACGATTTGTATTCCCTTTAAAGCAGGATGTGGGATATTGCGAAAGGGGAGTTTGGATGCCCCTTTTGAAGTGGGATTTTGGGAAAGGGGACTTTGGGTACCCCTTTGAAGTGGGATTTTGGGCGGAAGAGAGACTTAGATACCTTCTTCCGGAGCGATATTTGGGGAAAGAAAGGATGGTGTCCCTTTCCTTTAAAGCAAGGTATGGTAAATTTCATTGAAGTGGGATATGGAGGAAGGGGAACCTTAAATGTTGTTTCCTCTTGAAAGTAAGTTTCCATAGAAGCGGGATATTTAGGAAATAATGTCGTGTCTTAGAAGTGGGATATCGTGAAGGAAAGGGTCGCTAACGCTCCCTACAATTGAAGCGGGATATTGGGGAAGGAAGACTTTAAATGTTCTGAAGTAGGATGTAGGTGTTTGAACAAAGGAAATTTTCGAATGGGTTTAAAGTTCACGACACCAAAACGCGTTAAGACTATGTTCCTACTAAAACCAGATGTTTTAGCGAATTTTTAGAATGTTTGTAAACGCGCGACACAGGCTTGGAGTTCTTCACTCAGTTTCTTCAAGGCTTCACAATCCTTCTTCATCACGACGTTGATTGCTTCACGAACCGGGTGCTCAGTTTCTTGAATTTGGTTGAGCGCGGCTCTTTCTTTGATAAGGAAATCCTTAAGCCGATAAGCGATGTTCAAGGCACAATTGTAGTCCTTGTTATGGAATCCGTCGTGGACGATACATCTTCCATCGACGTTGGATAATCTCCTAGGGTTCGGCTGGATCCTTTCTTCTAAATTGACAATGGTCACGTTTGTGAGTCTTCTCACGTACTCGTACTTCTCAGCACCCTTTACGTAAATGGCGCTGGCTGATTTCCTTAGCAAATGCCGGATGGTAGTTTCTACTATGTCTCGGCAAGAATCTCCGTCGGTCCACTCCAATCCATGGATCCTGGCGGTGATATAATCGTTTTGTTTCTTAATGTTTTCAGGAAGGGAATGATATCCCAATGGTGAATCGAGGATCCAATGCATAATTGAATCCTTGTTGAGGTCCACGAGAGCGATCTCTTTAGGGAGAAATTCTCCGTTGGGTCCTCGCAGGCCTTGAACGTCAAAAATAAGTTCCGACATGTTCGTTTTTCTTGATTTGATTATTCTTGATTCTAATTCACTTGGTTTCTTCTTCGACTGCTTGCTTTGAGTTGCACTTGAAGACTGATGATCAGGTGGGCTGTCCACCTCTTTATATACCTCTCTTGAGGAGTGGGGGTTTGCGCAATCCATGCTCTCCCACCACTTTCTTCAGGTTAACCAATGCGGCGAAAGCGCGAAATTCGCGGAATTTTTAATTTGCGATGAAATGTCTTTTGCGTCTCAAAAGCAAGGATATGGAAGCTCCTTTGCGTCTAAAGGGCTTCTTTGACTTTTCCTTCTTAAGGAGGAGATTGATTTGAGGTACAATGCGTGAAAGTTTTAGTCGATTCACGTGTACCTTCTTTTCAGTGCTCCCAATTCGGATTTTCACGGTCCCCTTGGGGTAGACTTCAAGAACTTCATAAGGTCCCGTATATTGATCTTCTAGGGACCTAGGATTAGGTTTAAGTAAAAACACATAATCTCCTGGTCCGAAATTCTGAGGATTGATATTTCGATCGTAATATTTCTTTGATCTGACCTTTGCAGATTCTAAATTATCATGCGCATCCTTCTGCGCTTCATGGATTTTAATGACCAGATCAGTCAAATAATTATCGTATGTCTCTAGAGGTTCTTCTTCTTCAGGCGGATTTACTGATGGCAATCTTGCCAATTTTCCAAAGACTAGTTCGTGCGGGGTTCTTTTTGTTCCTTCATGCACGCTAGTATTATAGGCGAAGGTGACCAATTCTAGCCATTGGTCCCATTCTTTTGTTTTGGTGACAAATTGCTTGAGGTGTTCCTTGATTACATGGTGTGATCGCTCCAAAGAGCCATTGCTCTGAGGATGATACGCCGAAGTTTTATAATGTTGTATCTTGAAAATTTGCGATAATTTCTTAATTACCGCGTTGTGGAAGGCCTTGCCTTGGTCGCTGAGAATAGCCTTTGGACACCCGAATACACATATTAGTCTTCTTACCATGGCTTCGGCTGTCTCGATTGAATTGGCATTCTTCAAAGGCACGGCGACAAGATGCTTGGTCAGCAAATCTTGCATTGTCAATATGTAGTTATTTCCAGATGTAGTTGATGGTAAAGGTCCGACATGATCTATCGCGACCTTATCGAATGCTTGCCCTGGTGTATCCGTAAGAACCATGGGCTGCTTTGTTTTAATTCTGACGAGCTTCTTAAGTTGACAGGGAAGACACTGACGGATAAAATTTTGGACATCAGTTTTTAGTGCCTCCCAATAATAACGCTGTCTGATTCTGTTGTAGGTCTTGGTTACACCCTTGTGTCCTCCAACAGCTGATGAATGAGCTTCTTCGATTATTTGTTTTCTCATTTCAATTGGCGGAACTCGAACTTGTCCTAAACAGATTATAATTCTGAGGTCGAGATTAGTAAGAATTCTTCTGATTTGGCTGGTAAAATATGCCCATGAAATTCCAGGCAAGTCGGTACTTTTCGCGATGTTTATCACATCTAATGGTATGCTTAGCAGTTGCACCTTTAAAGAACTCAAAGCTTGAACGACTGCTTCGTTGGCGATACGTAAATTTTCTTTAGCGACAATGAGAATAAGGTGATAGTAAATCTTTTTCTTGATAATGACAGCTTCTCCGAGATTTGGATTTTTCAATTTGGGTAGGAGGTTTCTAGATGCGAGTTCGGCAGAGCCTTTGTCGCATGGCTGTCCGTCAGTAGATAATAAGTACATTAAATTTCCTTTTCTCATGGTAAATTGATCTTTGCACGCCATCAATATGCAAGGCTTTTCGCCGCTAGGCGTAGCTGGTATTATTGTACGGTCAAATAGATCTTCTTCGGTATCCATTTCGGGTAAGTATTCGGTGATTTCTTCCTCTTCGTGGTCGGAATCATCACTAGAGCTCAGGTGTTCTGGATCTTCTAATTCTTTTTCATTTTCAGGTAAAGTTGGTGGAACCGGCGGGCTATCTTCCAAGGATATGGCATCTTCTCCCTCGGGAACATCCGCTGGTTGTGGTAAGTATGTATCATCTTCTTCGATTTCTTCTTCATTGTTAGAGTCATTTCTATGAACTTGTGCTTCGACGATCATTCTTCGGGGTACGTCTTCTTCGTCAGAAGACGAATCTCGTCTTTGTCTTATCCTGAACCTATCTCTAGGTGAGGGATCAAAGATGTTTGTATCGTCTGAGTTGTCATTGTTAGTGGTAATTGGCATCACTGGTACGGGGTTACGAGAAAGGGCATCGGCGTTAACATTAGTCTTGCCGGCCTTGTAGACGATTTCGTAATCGTACTCAGCAAGTTTGAGACGCCATCGCATCAGGCGAGACGTAGTGTTACGTCCGCGGAACGCGTTCGTCTTATTGTAACGTTTTAACTTTTCATTTACCTTACTAGGATAAGTTACTTGCAAAACCTATTATTAGAGACTATGCGTATTAATAATCAGCCCGCTTGATCTCGTTCATTTATTCTCAAATATTAACCTTTAGTAACTAAGAGAAATGCTCAAGAAATTACACAGAGTATTTGTACATGGTTAACGTCGCCCTATTACCTAATCTATTAGATCTAGGATACTAGTTATCAAGTTATACTATCGTTCATTCGTACGTTAGCTATGCGCGTGTTCTATATATACCATTTAGTTACTACTTACCTCGATTGTTCAATGTCCACTATGAAGAATGGCCATTTTTGGGCCCACCGTTGGGCCCAGACCAAATCTGACAATTGGAAACGATTCTTCATTTAATTTACTTTCTACAAAATCTAAACCAAAAAATCACCTAAGTCCACCCTTAAGGTCGTTTTTGGACAATTACAAGGACGCTGATAGGCTCATGCCTCTAAACCTTAAGTAACGTTGTGTCTGCAGAATATTTCGCTTTTCTTAGGATAAGTCTTCATTTTACCACCATAACATTCTTAATTATTTAGAATCTTTATAATCAGCTTATCAGATCTCGTATTACCTATAATCGATAATCATCAAAAATAAGTATTTGTACAATGGCTTGCGAACCCGTAAAACCCCTATAATTAGAGTTAGGATTTTGTTTCATCGTTCATTCGTATGCTCGTATTGTTATATATATATCTATATTACTTTGATTAGAAATACTTACCATCCATTTTTACTATTACATTATTTGCTCTTGTTTTTCCCTTGACGTTTGCTAACATGAACCTGTGGTTCATTTGAATAATTGTTTTCAAGTTACTATTTTTGAATTGCTATATACATATTCAAGTTTCTTATACTTACCCCAGTTTGTTCTATTACGATTTTTAAGAGGAGACGTTGAGTAGAACATCGCTTCTCGCATAATGCGCAAATCCATTTTGATGATGCACTTGCATCTTGAACTCGACGTGCTACCTCTATTGCACGAGATGAAGTCTCTCGAACCTAGAAATTAAGATTTACATATAACTATTAACTACTCGATTAGTAAGTCTACCAAAAGAAAAGGATAAATTACTTAAATATTCATTTACACATATATACTTACCATATACTTACCTTTGCGTTGAAACCAATTTATTTCATTATATTGATTCATTACTTACCTTCAGAATTACGCAGAATTAAGAACGAGGAATGTTCTAGAACAAAGACATTCTCGAATAATATTTCGCTTGTAAACGATGGCCAAGTGTTATGGAATGCTATGTAAAATATTAAGTTACCTAAGATGCAGCTGTGCCACTCTGGTACAGCGGATGTTTGTGAAGAGATAAGATAAGGAGGCTGCGCGCAAAGCCGAATGGAATGCACAAGCAAACTCACCGGACGTGTCGCATCCTGTTTATAAGATAAGGAAATTCCGTTTCGAAGCTTCGGGAAGAAGCGAGACGCTTTGCCATTGTCTTCATTTTGTTACTATTAATTTTACAACTTATTATTCCGCCTTAAATGTTACGCGTTTATTAGGAACCACGAACGTACATGCTCGTAGCAGACGAATGAGTAGTATATAGAAGTACGAAACTTCTAGGACAAACGTTTAGCTTCGATCAGGTACGAGAACGTTCCCGAAACGAACGATTTTTCATTATATTCTTATATTGTTAACATTGCGTTTAAAACACACTACGATATTCGCTTAATTGCGCTACGCATCGAAACGCACATATACGTTCATAGCACTAGATATAATAATAGCTGGGAACGCGTACGAAATATTCTAAAAAATCATAGGGAACATATTGTAAAACCATTTTCAAAATGTTCTAATTTTGGTGTTGCAATATCAAACAAAGGAACGCGAGACAAAGGCGAGGCGTTGGTGACGTAATCACGATACGGTTCGCACTTGTCCACACTCAGGCGTTCCCCCACTTTCGACCCTCCCGCTCGACGTCGTTATAAGCCGTGGAGCTGGACGGTCCCAGTCAGAGAGTTCAGATCAGTTGGTCAGCTGCAGTTGGAAGCAGCAAGTGACGAAGAGCAGTCGCTCTAGTTGCTCAGTAGTGGCGGTCGGACGCGTTCCCTCGGTCGGGTTTCTCTTTGAACCAGTCCGCCTTCAGTATAATTGATCGAGAATACGTTGTGGTACTTATTTAAGTAATTCGGTTTGAAATAAAAACAATAAAATCGAAACGAGTCGTGAGCAGATCATTTCCATCCAACCCATCTAAGGAGAAGGAATCCTGAGCTGCAGATTGGAACCTGAAGTCGAAGGTCCTGTCTACCAGCACCGAACCACCGTAAAAGGTAAGAACCAGACTCGATTGTTTTAGGGAGGATTTGGTGAATTGAGGAGTCCCCTGACGGGTAACAGCGATCCGGCTGCACGGCTGCAGCTGCTGGAACTCATTTTCCTATTTTCATTTGATTTCAAATTCGATTTAATTCATCCTTTGATTGTCCCCCTATTGGACTATTCTCTTGATTTAACTTCCTAATAAATAGCTTGACGCTGATCCATCGATTTCCTGCGAGTGTTTTATTTTTTTTATAACCATTCAGGGTAGTTTCCTCATTTTGTAAATAGCTTTCTATTGAATTTCGATCGACATTTAGTAGCGTTTCATAAACGTTTGGTGGAGTTTTGCTGACGTTTTAGGTGCGTTTCTCCTACGTTTTGGTAGCGTTTTGCTGGCGTTTCAGGTACGATTCCCTCACGTTTTAGCGGCGTTTAACCGGCGTTTTGCATACGTTTTCCTTGCGTTTCAGCGGCGATTTCCCTACGTTTCGTATACCTTTCCGTTCACCTCGTTGCATTATTTTCTCTTTTTCTGTAGATAAATTGATAGTGATTATACTCCCCTTCGCGAGATTCTCAAGTTCGTTTAAGTTGATTCTATTATATCCATTTCATACAGTGTAACTAACATTCGTGAATGAACGTTTTCCTTATTTCTTTGGGAATCGAGTGTTTGAAAACTACAGTTTCGCAGTACCAAATCTTGAGCGATTGAATTGAGGCGTTCGAACACTGCTGTTTCCCAGCACCGAACCCCTCGACGAACACTCAATCAATTTGTACCTTACTGTGTCATAGTACCAAACCTTTGGTTCCTAAAATCATTTTCCGTTCTCGGTTATGGATGCGACTTACGCTCGTTCCTCTGAGACGCGGAGTGATTCTAGCTGTACCTTTTCTTGAGTGAGTGATTTGTCATTGCTCGTTTGAAATCAAGTGTTTGTAACTACTGTTCAGTACCAAATCCTGGATAGTTGGTCGGGCAGTTCGAACATTACTGTTCTGCAGTACCGAACTCCTCCACCCGCATCTATCGGTTTGCACCCTACTGCCTGACAGTACCAAACACTGGGATTTGTGCGCCAGCTCCGTTCTCGGTTACGGATGCGACTTGGTTCGTTCCTCTGAGACGCGGAGCGGTCCCGAACGATATTTGGACGAATGAAAGGTCTGAAACTACTGTTCCGCAGTACCAGACCCCTTCGGAGGAATCGGGTAATTTGTAAACTACTGTCCTGAGTGGTCAGTACCAAATTCCCCGGTGTTCCCAAGGGCAGTTGCGAAAGAACCTTTCTGCTTTCTCTTTTATTTACCAGTGTAATTTGTAAACTGCTACCCGGTACCAAACCCTGGATAGCCGGTCGAGGGATTCGAACACTACTGTCCTCCAGTACCGAATCCTCGACAGACATCCTAATCAGTTTGCAAACTACCGTGGCGGCACCAAATTCACATTTCGGGAATCGTTGCTCCGGCCAAGAGCCAGCGATTCTCTCGTAAACGCTTGCATCCTTTTCCTGCTGGAGTGAATGAAAACGACACTTCCAAGGGTTGAAAACTACTGTTTCGCAGTACCAATCCTTGAAATATAGAGAAGGTGTATTGGCTGTGTCGGTGCCTATGGTCCCGCCACCGCTCAATCCCGTCTCGATCGGTTGACTAACACCCCTTTTCTTTTCTGTAGATGCCATCAAGGAAGAACCGAGCCGCTAAGGCCCGTCTACGAGCGCGCGAGGCCCGGGTTATCCCTAACCCCATCGTCATTTCGAGCACAGAGGAATCGGATTCATCTATCGAACTGGCCCCGGTTTATTTCCCGGCGGTCCACGCAACCAGGGCGAGAGCACCCGAGGTATCGCCTCCTCCCCCTAAGCGGTTGCGTATTTCTTGGGACTCCGAGGGACGTGAGCATCGCGCCTCGTCGCCCTTACCTTTTCCATCGTCGGACGAGGATCCATTCCTGGGGTACCCGTATCGCCTCCCATCCCCCTGTTACTCACCAGTGCAGTGGGAGGGCCCAGCTCCACCCCCGGTCACGCCACCCCTCGTGCCCGAGGTCGATCCGGCCGTCTCTTGCGGTCGCCCGCTGGAGGAAATCTTGTTGGATCTAGGAGAGGATCCTCCTGAGGCTCCCGCGTTCCTCCGAGAGCTGGATTTCGCGCTGACCCAGTTGCAACGTCGCCAGAGCGTCGCTCAGAATCTTGACGACCTGCAGGAGTTTGTGAACTCACTTTAAACTATTCGGCGCATAGCATTGCTTTACTTTCATTTTTCTTTTGCACAACTTACCAATTTGTTCTCTGTACCATTCCATACGATTTCATGAATAAACAAACGTTACCCATATTATATCCTAAACATATATATAGATGCACGTATCTTTATTAGTAGGTAGTACCTTCCTCGTTAGATCCTCCTTAACATCCAAACCCCAATTTAGTCTTCGAAAGGGGCGCCCCCGGTAAAGGCCTTAAGCGCTAGGCTTGACCAAAAAGGCCCCACCTCCTCGTCGTTTCTTTTTCTTTGGGTTCTTTGTAGGAGCTCTTCGATTTCGGCACATCCTAAAAACCCATCCTGACAGATAGCCTTGGGATTGCCGTTCCATCGTCGTCGTTCCGCGTCGCGCTCTTCTCTTCCCAGAGGTGCGGACATACCCAGGACTCCGGAGGAAGGAATCGACAGGATCCTTGAGTAGCCGTTTTCGTCTCTTTGTTGCGAACCTGTCCCGCGTTGTAGGTTAGATCGTTTTTGGAAGTCATCCTGAGACGTAACAGCTACCGCATTTTTGGTGTCAGAAGTGGGATTTGCTTCCCCGATACCTCTAGCGTTCGTCTCCAGAACCTCCCTCGCGTTGTAAAGTCAGGTCGCATTTAGAAACCATTCCGAGGACGTAACACGCGTATTGCTTTCTCGAGCTCGCGCATCGGTATTTTCAAAGTTCCATTTCGCGTATTGCTTTCTCGAGCTCGCGCATCGGTATTTTCAAAGTTCCATTTCGCGTATTGCTTTCTCGAGCTCGCGCATCGGTATTTTCAAAGTCCCATTTCGCGTATTGCTTTCTCGAGCTCGCGCATCGGTCTTTTCAAAGTTCCACTTCGCGTATTGCTTTCTCGAGCTCGCGCATCGGTATTTTCAAAGTCCCATTTCGCGTATTGCTTTCTCGAGCTCGCGCATCGGTATTTTCAAAGTTCCACTTCGCGTATTGCTTTCTCGAGCTCGCGCATCGGTAACGGCCAAGAGTCACGACGATAACATAGAAATTATTCCTCTCTTTGCGTTCTTCCAAAGTTTTTTACAATACGAGCCGCGTCGTCGTCCGAAACCGAACGTATGCCGCTCCCGCTTGGCAGTCGCCGTCGCACGCGCGCGTTATTCTTCAAATAATAACGGTGAACGCGTGCTGCTGAATCGCTGCTAGCGGTGGCTGGTGTTACGTCTTGGGACATATTGTTACGTCTTGGAACATATTACTAACAAAAGGCTATGTTGGCCCATTTTGGGGCCCATATTTTTCATCCCGGTGCCCCTCATATCGTGCAATAACGCAAGATTTTTTCACGATACACGGCATCGAAGGAAACGGCCATTTTTAGGCCAGACATTGGGCCCTGACCCATATTTTTTATGAGTGGAATAGATCCGCCATCTTGTTTACCTGCTATGTTGTCTAAACCAAATTTCCTGAGAAACCACTCCTTAAGCCTGTTTTCTGCCTTTGTTTAATATTAAGAAGGCATATCATAATGAGAAGGCATCTGATTGGCGCGCACAACATGCTGATAAAAGCATATAAGGAAGTAAATGCATGGTCAAAACAGTCGTCGAGCGCGACTCGGAGCGAGCAGTCGCTCCCAATAAGACGCTCCTTATCACCCATCCTCGAGCACATAGATGCTCACCCTTCCTCGAGAGCACTCAGATGCTCCAATACCCATCATAGAGGGCGCACCAGGTGCACCCTCACCCTTCCTTAAGAGCACATAGATGCTCATCCTAGTCCCCGCTACGAGGACCATCGGCTCCAGAGGATTCCAACTCCGGACGAGGCCATCACCAGGACCAACCCCAGAGGATCACGTGACTTGGTGCGAACAGACAGGACAACGGCTTGGTGCAAACAGTCGGCACTCCGACTCCGAGCGAACAGTCAGTATCCTGGCTCCGAGCGAACAGTCGACCAATCCTCTACGTTCACCTCCGGCTTCGACCAATGAGGAAGAAGGACGCTACTTCAACAAGAAAGAAGGACCGTCTACACCAATGAGGAAGAAGGATCATCTACACCAATAAGGAGAGGATCATCAACCAGCCATCGGCAGCCTACAGACTGATAAGGCTGAAGGTGCGCGCGCACAAGCGCGCCTAGGAAGGGATAGCCACTTGAGCCACTGCCAAACGTATATAAGGCGGTGAGCCAGGCATCCAGTCATCACTTGATCGTCCGACGCCGAGCAGTCAAGTCGCTCCCGGACAATACACCAGTCAGTCTCCTGACTACGATAAAACGTTTCACTCCGAGAAGACCTCATCACTTGATCGTCCGACGCCGACCAGACGAGTCGCTCCGACACCGAGCAGCCAAGTCGCTCCCGGAACACCGCAGACGTCAAGCCAGGCATCCAGTCATTCACTTGATCGTCCGACGCCGATCAGACAAGTTGCTCCGAGCAGCTCAGTCGCTCCCGGATAATCCATCAGTCAGTCTCCTGACTACGATAAAACGTTTCACTCCGAGAAGACCTCATCACTCGATCATCCGACTCCGAGCAGACAAGGCGTCATCACCGGACATCAAGCCCGATCATCCGGACTCCAACCAAGGATCCAGAGGCGACCAGAGGACGGTGGACCTACCTTCAAGGACAGCATCCGTTCGATCATCGCTCCAGTTAAGGTATCCATCTTCAATTCTTCTCGCTTGTATAAGGGCACTAGTTGCTCATTCATAAGGCATTTTACTGCCAATCATAAGGCATTAACTGCCATTCATAAGGCATCTAATTGCCATTCTATAAGGCATTTAACTGCCAATCATAAGGCATTAACTGCCATTCATAAGGCATCTAATTGCCATTCTATAAGGCATTTAACTGCCAATCATAAGGGCATTCGCTGCCCATTCATAAGGCATTTAATTGCCAATCATAAGGCATTAACTGCCATTCATAAGGCATCTAATTGCCATTCTATAAGGCATTTAACTGCCAATCATAAGGGCATTCGCTGCCCATTCATAAGGCATTTAACTGCCTATTCATAAGGCATTAACTGCCAATCATAAGGGCACCAGTTGCCCATTCCGAAAGCATTAGTTGCTTATCCTTTTCCCAGAGGGCACTAGTTGCTCATCCTTACCAAGGGCACTAGTTGCCTCTCACAAGCACCAGCTGCTTAACTCTTTTTCTATACATTAGATGACCAAGAGGGCTGGTTGGAAGGAGCGAATCCGCCAGGTCTTAATGACCGTCCGAGGGTCTACAGCGTTACCACGGAAGGAGAAGGAGAAGATCCTCGAGCGACTCCAGGGCATACGCCATTCGAAGGCTCCCCCGAACGACGTGGAAGGAGCCTACGTCGAGAAAATCAAAAGGTTGGGCACCGCCTTTAGAGGACGACCTGCCCCGTTTCTGACGACGGCCAAGCCAGCTCCCCAAAGCCATTCAAGGAACAGCCGTCCACCAACAGAGAGGATCTCCAGAGGGAAGACCCCAACAAAGGACGAGCCGAGAGGCAGGGTCGTTATAATAGACCCCCTGCCACAACTACCGACATCCCGGACACTCCGGCCAAGAAGAGGACCGCGCCGCGACCCGTTTATACCCCTCCGGCCAAGAGGCCCCCGCGCTCAGGGTAACAGGAAACCCCTGATCACCGAGGAAGAAGCGGATAACATCCTCGAAATGTTAAACAAATAAACTCTCGCTTTCTTTATTAGTTGTATGTTGTATTTGAGAATATATATATATATATGTTTAAATAGAATATATGTGTATGTGCGTTTTACTCGATCGAACCCTCATAATCAATCAGTCTAAGAGTCGGCCCACGGATGGAGAATTGAGCGAAGTTCCTCCCTCGCTCACTCCACCAAATACGACTCGAACTTTAAAACGGAGAGGTCAGGGTCCGAAACGCCCTACAGAGAATCGACCTCTGTAATCCGTTATAATAAATAAATCTATATTTATATGCGACACTGAGCTGCCGATTCCGATATATCGACATCGTTGGCCATTCACCCGAAGGACGCGACATCACGGTGGGACCCCCGCGGACATTAGCAACCCCCGGATGTAACACAGGGTACAAAACTGGTGGCAACGGTAAGTTTGGAGACGGCCTTCGGCTCATGACGTCACACTGGAATCATCGTCGGCGAGGACGGGCGGTTCTCCGTAACAACTCTCCCGCGCTGCTCGCTTGCCCACGGCGTCGGGGGACGCGACCGCGTTAGAGCGACGCGTCGTTCCCTTCGTCCGTGAACACGGTCGAGCGAGAGAGGTCGGCAAGCGTTTTCAATTTCGCTGGCGAAAGATTCTTTTAACAACCTCGAGGGTAAACGGCGCTCGAAAGCCCGTCCCTCTCCTATAGGTTACCAGCGCGGTGAAAACGCCAAGAGATAGATATTTTCGTGCGTCGGCAAAGTGCTCGTGTTTGCGCCTTTTGCCTGCGTCACGACATTCGCCGTGTGCCTTTTCAGGGGCAACAACGTAATACGTGTTACGTCTTGGGACAATTTCCCAACATCAGTTAGCCGCAAATCCGTGTTGGCCCACTTTGGGGCCAAAAAGCCCACTATGGGCCCGCAAACGTTCCCAAAAGAAAGAAGAGCAATAATCCGTATTGGCCCATTTTGGGGCCAAAAAGCCCACTATGGGCCCGCAAACGTTCACAGAAGAAAGAGGAGCGATAATCCGTATTTGCCCATTTTGGGGCCAAAAAGCCCACTATGTGCCCGCAAACGCTCCCAGAAGCAAGAGGAGCAAGAATCCGTATTGGCCCATTTTGGGGCCAAAGAGCCTGTGTGAGGCCATCCACTATGCCATGGGACACCTCAAACGCCCCGGATTAAATTTTGGCCCACGAGGCGATTGTGGGGACGCCCATGGGCACATTGACTCGTCCTGGTAAGGAAAAGGTGGCCCCTCGGTTCCTACGCCTCTGCCAGACCATCAGCAGGAACATGGGAGAACGTAGGATGCGCGAACATCTCCTCCCGAGAAAAGGTATATAGGGAGGTGGATGGCCACCTTCGAGTCAGTCGTTGGGAACGACTCGGAGCGAGCAGTCGCTCCGGCCGAGACGCTCCCGACGACTACTTCCCGAGGGAGCACTAGCTGCACCCTCATCCTCGAGCACACAGCTGCTCTATCCTTCCACGGTAGCACATAGATGCTCCGTCACCTTTCCTAGAGGGCGCCAGCCGCCCTCATCCCTGACCACACAGCTGCTGATTTCGTTCACGACAGCACACAGATGCTCGGTTACTCCATCCTCGAAGCACATAGCTGCTCATCCTCCTCCTACCTTGTAGTAGAGCGCTTAGATGCTCCACTACACACATACACACACATCAGTGCGCTAGTCACACCATCGGCTCTAACGGAACGAGGACCTCCGGCTACAACGGAATAAGGACCTCCGGCCCCAACGGAACGAGGACCGTTGGCTCTAACAGAACGAAGGCCACCGGCTCTAACGGAACGAGGATCACCGGCTCCAACGGAACGAGGGCCACCGGCTCTAACCGAACGAGGACCTCCGGCGCCAACGGAACGAGCACCTCCGGCTCCATGGAATAGCCACCAAGCCGCTACTGATGACCATATTAGGTAGTGTCAGGCTCCATCACAGCTGAGGGTACGCGCGCAGCAGGAGTAGCCACCAAGCCACTGCAGCAGACCATATTAGGTAATGCGGAACTCTACCACGGCTGAGGGTGCGCGCGCAACCAGGAGCAGCCAGTTCGCTGCCGAAGAGGATATTAGGCGGGAACTCGGGCTATTCCAGTCAGTCTGCACTTCGAGCACAACCAAGAAGGTTCCTGCCGGAGTCTACTCCATCGAGAGGGATCGAGTTGAAGGAAGCCCTACACCAAAGGTAACACTTCACCTTTCGCCTCTCTCTTCTACTCACGGGCACTAGTTGCCTTGCTCGTTAGCACTAGTTGCTAGATGGTCTCCGTTGAAAGACACTAGTCACTAGTTGCTTGATCCTTTTCTAAGGGCACCAGTTGCCTCTCCTAAAGCACTAGTTGCTTGATCCTTTTCTAAGGGCACCAGTTGCCTCTCCTAAAGCACTAGTTGCTTGATCCTTTTCTAAGGGCACCAGTTGCCTCTCCTCAAGCACTAGTTGCTTGATCCTTTTCTAAGGGCACCAGTTGCCTCTCCTAAAGCAGTAGTTGCTTAATCCTTTTCTAAGGGCACCAGTTGCTCTTTCTAATCCAAAGGTACTAGTTGCCCATCCACAGAGCATCAGCTGCTCTTCCAATCCTAAAGGCACAAGTTGCCATTTCCTCAGAGCATCAGTTGTTCTTTCTGATCCAAAGGCACAAGTTGCCCCTCCTCAGAGCACTAGCTGCTCTTCCTAACCTAAAAGGCACTAGTTGCTTCACCTCCTGAGCACCAGTTGCTCTTCCTCAAGCCTAAGAAGCACCAGATGCTTCTCCTTATTCTAGGCATTAGCTGCCTCTCCGAAAGCATTAATTGCTTTCTTCCTTCTCTCTAAGCACTCAGTTGCTTAACCTAACCCTTCCTTGGTAGACGACCAGACGAGCCGGGTGGAAAGAGAAGATCAGGCAGGTGGTACTTCCGAGTCCAACGACAACCACCGAGGATCCTATCCTGAACAAGGAGAGACTTCCGGGAGCAACAACGCCAGTCAAGTCTCCAATCAAGGAGAAGGAGAAACTTGTGGAAACATCGACCACTCCTGAGGCTCCTAGACAGAAGAGGGAAATTCTCTTATCCGAACGTCCGGCAGCGGCTCCATCCATAGAGAGGATCCTGAAGAGGGGAATAGAGAAGCCGACCCTCAATAAA
>CATKWD010000171.1:0-17431 GCA_949825005.1 Gasteruption jaculator
CATAAAGTAAGTATCACTTTCAAAATTCGATATCTCAGACATCGTAAGAGAAAACCCTTTAGTCATGTATATTATTTTATTCAGGGTAAAATGGGATTTGAAAAATCACTTAAATTTCACAATTTTTCCTGATTCTACTCGATTTATCGCGACTATGAATATTTTTGGCCAAGGTGACAATCAAATTAGATTATGATAACATAATCGGAAGAAAAAGCAATGCCTCACGATGAGCTTGATACAATAATTGTCAATTTCAGTTGATTTTTTTCTGAAAAACATTAAATTATGCGCTAACGTTATGAATAAATTTTTAGGTTAACGATGAAGAAGGGCTTCACTTGGTTCGATTCATCAACTCAAATCTGACTAATGCGGAAATGATAGTGTAGATTTTTTGAGTGCAAAACTTAAGCTCTATCACCGCGACAAGGTGGAAGCCCGTCGATGGAGGTTTTTTGTTGGTTTTTTTTTTCGTTTTTGATCTTTCTCTCTATTGTTTTCTTATGAATTTTTTGTTTTTTTCTTCATCTTTTATTACTCTTTTTTGCTGAAATTTGTTTTAATTTTATTCTAATTGTGCAACATTTGTTCAATGCGTCTCCCTTCATTTCCAATAATGCGTTTCAATCGTGGGACTACTATTGCAACTGCAACTGCAAACTCAGTAAGCCACTTCCTGATAGAATGGCCTGCTCCAATACCAGACTTGTCACCCGCAGACTTTTGGCTTTGGGGCCACTTACACTCAAAAGTCTTTTTGAGCCATCCCCAGACAATCGATGCACTTAAAAACAGCATAACACTTGTCGTCCAGAGAATCCTCTCCGAAATGTTGTTCGCTGCTGTGTCCAATATTGTCCCACGATTGGAACACATTATTGAAAATGAAGGGAGGCGCACTGAACAAATGTTGCACAATTAGGACGAAATTAGAAGCAAATTTCAGCAAAAAAGAGTAATAAAAATTGGGGAAAAAACCAAAAATTCAAAAGAAAAACAATAGAAAAAAAGAACACAGACGAAAAAAGAAACAAAAAACCTTCATCAACGGGCTTCCACCTTGTCGTGGTGATAGAGCTTAAGTTTTGCACTAAAAAAATCTACACTATCATTTCCGGATTAGTCAGATTTGAGTTGTTGAATCGAACCAAGCGATGCCCTTCTTCATCGCTAACCTTTAAATTTATTCATAACGTCAGCGCATAATTTAATGTTTTTCTGACCAGAAGTTAATTGAAATGGACAATTATTGTATCTAGCTCATCGTGAGGCATTAATGGCGTTAAATCGAGTAGAATCAGGAAAAGAGGTCAAATTTAAATGATTTTTCAAAATGCAACAAAAAATCTGAAAAAATTTAGGAAGAAATCCCATTTTACCCTGAATAAAATAATATACATGACTATAGGGTTTTCTCTTGCGGTGTCTGAGATATCGAATTTTGAAAGTGATACTTACTTTATGGCCACCCTGTACTTTAAATATCGTGATCACCCCTGATCATGTTTGTAGCATGAATTCTTTTCGGTAACATTGCAAAAAAATCCCCAAAAAATTTTGGTTAAAAAATTTCACGTTTTTTATGTTTAAATCGGCCATATTTTTTCTTCTTCAAATCTAATCGGAATTTTGAGCCCGGATTCTGAAGGAGCATGAAATTCTACGTCGGAATATGTGAAAACGAAATTTTGTTCAATGCCGATAACAAAAAATAATCGTGTGGAAAGTTTGCTGAAAAAATCGGGACGCTTCGGCGTTAATGGGTTAATTGGAAGTGAACATATTTATAGATTTATTTATTTACGTTTATTTCTTTTTTGTAATTCAATTTCATTTTTTTAGTTACGATATTTGATAACAATCCAATTATATCTACTAAATATTAATTTTTAGGAAATATTTGGTTTAGTATTTCCTTGAACCCATTAACGCCGACAATGCACATTCTCACACACACATTGTTAAGCATATCTCACTTATTAAGGCTTTCTTTAAAAAAACACGATTTTCCGCAAATGTTTTTTCTTAAATTCATGATGTTGAATATGATTCACCGTACGTACACGGATAAAACCTTTTAGGATCGTGCACTAAATTCCTAATCTTTAAATTTACGCAGCTGAAAAAATTTTTTTTCATGCAGCAAATTGAATATGGCGGCTGACGTACGCAAAAACGTTGTAACACCTCAAAATTTGACCTGTTTTCTGATTTAGATCAGTTTTAGAGTTGAAATAGTTTATTTTTCATCTAGCTAGATGGAGTTTCGTTATAAATAAATGTTCACAACTAATAACAATAACCCGAATCAAAATGGCGCCGAAGTATTGAAAAAAATCACCAAAAATGTTACTTAGGGTATGTTTTTTTGCTGTTTTTCGTAGCAAAATTGGGATAATTGTGATTGATTTGCTGCATAAAAGAAACAAAATTTGAACTGCGTAAATTTAAAGCTCAGGAATTTCGTGCACGATCCTAAAAGGTTTTATCCATGTAGCTAAGGTAAATCATATTGAAAATCATGAATTAAAAACAAACATTTGCGCAAAATCGTGTTGTTTTTGAAGAAAGCCTTAAAAATTATATTGAAAATAAAATTTTTGAATTTTTTGATGCCAGATTCTGAAAGAACACACTTCAAAATACCCGAATATGCACTTTTCAAAAAATTGGCTATCGTATTTAATAAGTGGGATATGCTTAAGGATGTATGTGTGAGAACGTGCACTGCCAGCGTTAATGGGTTAAATGACCTTGAAAACGCCACCCAAATATTAAACTGATACAGCCTCCTGCTTCCCCCTCGGAATACTTAGACACGTGTTTTATACTTTTTAAATATCTTCCATACTTGTCGAATTATTCAGCAGGAAAGTTTTCAAATGAACACCCTGTATAATTGCGTTTTTCTGTTCAACAGTGACACAATTAATTTCGGAATGGCTCCGAAAAGAAGAAGCATTCTAAGCAAATTGCACGATGCATTTCTGTGCAATTGCAAGTGGCGAGAGGACGTTACGGACGATATCTTCGACCGTATTTGGGACCTTCTCGGATGCACTCGTCACGCAGACAAGAACAAAAAACAGAAAGTTAGAGGGCGTTTCATGATGCGCTTGCCAACGTGGACAGGGTCGCTGCCCAGCAAAAATATAATATCAATGGGACATTCGGCGAGAACGACTGCGCCTCCTTGTGCAGTGTTGCGTCCAATATCAACGAATGTTCCCATTGCATTAAATGCAAAGGCAGTAGATGACACAACGTTCGACACTGGGCGAACAATGACTCGGACGGTATTTGTCAACATCGTCACTCGAGATTATGGCAAAAACATTTATCTAATGAGTGACGATCTTGAGTCGTTGCATGAAAATAAACGCGTTAGTACCGTGGTCATCGACTTCTGCGCGATAACGGCCATAAAAAACAACGAAGGCGAGACATTATTCGGATATATCGACTGCGATATATCGTGGGACCTTTTTCTTTATAATACTGACGGTGTCATGGAAAATGTCCGCCTTCAAAATGAACCGCTTTTGAGCAGAATTTATTGGCAAGGGAAAGCACAACACTTGTTTCCCGTTGTAGACGAATGGCACAGTATGCTTTTCATTGCCGACATTCTAAATAAACGAACCTACTTCCTGGATCCACTACCGGGAAATGGCAATGCAACAACTCGCGAAATGTGCCATTGTCGGTTCGTTCAAGCCTGGAAGGTAAATTTTCCAGAAGATAGCGAACCATGGTGTTGCGCGGAGTATTGCGGGGAAACCCTGAAGTACCCATACCAACAGGATGACCACAACTGCGCAATCTTTGTGTCCCATTTCATCCGATGTATCGTTAAGTATTATTACAAATTTTTGTAAGGCTATACCAAAAAAAAATGTGCGCGTGTAGAGCGTCAATTGCAGAACGTTGAGAAAAAAATGGCTCGTGCTGGCGTTGAAGGAAAGTGTCCTATGGTTTATCTGAAAAACAAAAAGGAAAAGGGATTCTTAATCTGCATAAACATGACTATCTATGGTACTACAATTATGGCTGTATCTGTGTTACGTCCTAGGGAGGTTTACCCTGTGGCACAACCTATGCCACCTCGGCAGGCCAGTAAAGCCCTACCCTGACAACGTAGCCTTTTGAGTTTCTTTGCCTAAGCGACAAAACTCCGGGCTGGGCCGAATTAGTTATATGGGGAAATTTGAGTTTAGAAAGAAAATGCCCTTTTGAGATGGTACTTGCCCTATCCTCGTGATACGATAAAGAAAACCGCTTAAATACTTTAAAAATGAAAAGGATATAATAAATTTCAAATACCTTAATAAATTTTTAAATAAAAACGATCAGTGTTGTCTTGAAGTTGGGTTGCGGTTGAGTTCTCCGTCAGGGCAGCAGGTGTCCGATGTGAAGCAGGATTTAGGAACTGTACTTTATAAATGAAACCACTATTGTAAAACTTATATTGGTCAGTTTATTCATATGATTTCACAAATCCGACGAACGATGAACAGATTTTCAACTTAAACGCACGAAGATTTCGGAGAAACTCGTACGTACGAGGATTTCGAAAGAACTGATTCTCCCGTAGATTTAAGGGGTTTATATATTATTGAAAACCCCATACCTAAGAGGCGGAGTAATTATTTTTGTCGTTCGATTTCCTAAAAGTCATTGCTGCTGCTCGTCTTCCGCTCGTTACAATTGTTCTCTTTTTACTATTACTAAGACAGTGGTCATGGCGTAGGGTATTGGCGACCCCACCGCCCGGCGGAGCGTGCTCCGTCGCAATCAGCCTCCCAATCCAAGGTGTCATGCGACCCGTGCCGAGGGATGAATGGCACTGGGGACACAGTGTCTCAAACGGAGCCCTGGGAAGGCCGGGCAACCGACCCTTGTATTCTTGCCTTGCACACGTGCAGGGGGCTCCGCGTGTGTCGACCACATATATCCCCCATCCTCGTGGGAACAAACATGGAGAATTCAACAAACCCAAGTACAAAACCAATAACAATCTCAGAGGTTGAACAAACCCTGAGCACCACCAATGCAGGAGAAGGAGGCAACCAACCCTCCGATATACCTCAAAGGAGAACCGAGAGAAGCCTGAGCGCTGAGGTTACCACTCAGCTAACTCAGCTCTCTCTCGAGAAGGAAGCGGAGACGCGACGAAGGCTTTCCGGAGCGCAGAAGCGAAAGCTTCGTGTTCAGGAGGCCATTGCCGCTGGTCTTCCGGTTCAGCCCAGAAGAAGGAAAAAACCTCTGGGAAAGGATCAGCAGGGGGGCCAACCAACCCCTTTAAACCCTGCGGTTGGACCGTCTGGGCATAAAACCCCGAGCGGAATCAAGCGCACTAGAGGGGAAGCGTCCGATACGAGCACTCCTTCCTCTGCAAAGCAGCAGAGCAAGAAACCTCGCGTAGTGGGTGGATCCAGTACCCGAACCACTACTCAGAGTCACCAGAAAGGGCCGGATTCCAACCATCCATCAAGGCCCACTTACAGCGAAGTATCGTCTGACCTACGACTGGCTGTTGTTCCAGCGGCTTACCCCGCGGAAAACTAACCGGCGAACAGGCAGAGAAGATACAAAACGCCATCATGGATGAGATGTGTGGGACCCTACCGGAGACGTCGAGTGATGCGGAGATTCGTTTCTGCCACTCGTACGAGCGAAGGGGGGTCCTCTACATCTTATGCTCCAACGAGGAATCCAAAACCTGGCTCCTTGACGTGCTGACCCGCATCACACCATGGAGGGGTGCACAACTCCGGGCTGGCAAAGCCCAGGAGATAGTCAAAACCACCAAGGTGATGGTGTGGGTCCCCAGTCCTCTGCATCAGAGAGAGGACTCAAAAATCCTCCTCATGCTCCGGCTGCAAAACCGGGAGCTAAAAACAGAGGACTGGCACGTTATCTCCAGCAGGGCAGAACACTCGGGAAAAACCCTGATACTGGAAATTGACGAGGTCTCACGGAAGGCTCTGGAGAAGAGGAGGTACCAATCGGGAGCAGGACTCTTCACCCTGACCTTCCGGTTACTGGGATCAAGGAACAAGGAGTCCGATGCTGCGGGTGAGGCAACTGAACCTGCAGCACAGTAGGGCTGCCACGGCAACCCTCTGCACGGCCTTCGCCGCGGGGGGCATAGACGCAGTCCTCATCCAGGAACCCTGGCTAGTCCGGGGCAGGATTGCAGGACTTGGACAATCCACAGGTAGGCTTATATATGACACTACTGTTGGTAACAGCAGAGCCTGTATTCTCATCAGGTCGGAACTAAACCCACTTGCCATAACCGAACTTTGCTGCAGGGATCTTGTGGCAGTGAGGATCACCGTACGAGCGGAGGAGAGGACGCTAGACCTCATTCTTACATCAATCTACCTGCCGTACGACTCTCCCAGCCCTCCACCCTCAGAAGACTTCCAGAGGGTTGTATCCTACTGTGAGGACAATGGACTCCAGGGGATAATGGGAGCCGACGCGAACTCCCACAATGAGGTGTGGGGCAGCTCGAACACCAACACCAGAGGTGAGTCTCTTTTAAACTTCTTAATATCCAATAATCTTGAGATACTGAACCGCGGGAACGAACCAACTTTTGTCAACCGCGTTCGACAAGAAGTAATTGACATCACCGTCTGTACACGGAAAATATCGCAACAGGTTCGTATCTGGCGTGTCTCCGACGAGACAACTTTTTCCGACCATCGATGCATCTGTTTGGAGGTTGACTTCGTCAAACCCTCAACAGTAGCTTTTCGAAACCCCAGACGCACAAACTGGAAGAAATACGTTAGCTCACTGGAACAAACTCTGGAAAGAGCGAACCCAGTAGCCAGCGTACACAACCTAGAGCAAGCTGCTCAACAGCTACAGGAGGCGATAATAACCTCCTACGAAGAAAGCTGCCCTCTAGTTCAGAAAACACAGATAGGGAAACTAATCTGGTGGACAAATGAACTGGCAGAACTGAAAAGGACCTCCCGAAAACTCTTCAACAGGGCAAAGAAAACTGGTGACTGGACGAGGTATAGGGAAATCCTCAACCAGTACAGCAAAACCCTGAGAAGAGAAAAACGGGCATCCTGGAGGAAGTTCTGTTCCGAGGTTGAAAGCATCTCGGAGGGGGCCAGACTCAGTCGTATTCTGGCGAAGGAGCGCGTACCACACATAGGAACTATCAAAACAGCAAACGGTAGTTTCACTGTATCTGGGGCCGAACCCTGGATGTTTTGCTTCGGACGCATTTTCCGCGCTCTGAAACCAATCCTGCTCGAGCCACTCCCACGCCCAGACATCATGGGGCAACGAGAACCAAGAAGGAGGACTGGGACGTGGCTCGAACCATTTTTCACCCCAACTCAATTCTTTGGGCCATTGATTCCTTTAGAGCCTTTAAATCTCCAGGTCCAGACGGAATCTTCCCAGCACTGTTGCAGCAGGGAAAGGAGCTCCTAACTCCTATACTCTGTAGGCTGTACAGGCTGAGCATGGCAACGGGAGAAGTGCCACAGATATGGAAGATGGTAAGGGTAGTTTTTATTCCCAAACCAGCTAAATCCAGCTACACTGAGGCCAAATCCTACAGGCCAATAAGTCTCTCGTCTTTTATTCTGAAGACGATGGAGAAGATTGTTGACCAGCACATAAGAAGCACGGCACTCGTAGAGAAACCGTTGCACCCTCATCAGCATGCCTACCAACAAGGTAAATCATGTGAAACGGCGGCCCATTAGCTGGTACGCAGGATTGAGGAAACCCTTGATACGAAAGAGGTAATGCTGGGAGCATTCCTAGACATCGAGGGCGCCTTTGACAACACCGCCTTTGAATCCATGGTCGCTGCGGCCCATCGGCACGGGGTTGAGAACACCACCTGTCGATGGATAAGCAACATGCTTCAAGGGCGCGAAGCAAGTGCAACCATGTTCGGGATCACCAGGAGCATCCTTGTAACAAAGGGCACACCGCAGGGGGGGGTGTTATCTCCACTCCTGTGGAACCTAGTTGCTGACAATCTCCTAGTGAACCTGAATTTACAGGGGTACTTTGCCCAAGGTTATGCGGACGATATAGTCCTGCTAATACGAGGCAAGTTCACCCACGTCATCTCTGAACTCATGCAGAGAGCGATAAGCATAGTGGAAACCTGGTGCAGGAAGCAGGGGCTTACTATCAACCCCTCAAAAACCACGGTGGTCCCCTTCACCAGGAGAAGATCTTTAGGGGGGCTGGACCCCCCCCTCACTCTTCAACACTCCACTACAATTTTCAGGCGAAGTTAAGTATCTAGGTTTAACCCTAGATTCAAAACTTACCTGGAACACACACTTGCAAAAGGCTGTCACGAAGGGCAAGATGTCTCTCATGGCATGCAGAAGCACCTTCGGAAAGACCTGGGGACTACAACCACGCATGATGCACTGGTTGTATAATACCGTGGTCAAACCAATGATTACCTACTGTGCCCTTGTCTGGTGGCCAAAGACCAACCAACAGCTTGCGATCACAGCACTAGGCAGTCTGCAACGACTGGCATGTCTCTGCATAACCGGGGCCATGAGAAGCACACCCACGGCAGCCATGGAGGTGCTCCTAAGATTACCACCCCTTGACATTGTGATCAAGGGAGAGGCTAGAATGAGCGCCTTCAGACTACAATGCAGCAACAACTGGAGGGCGGGAAAAGGACACTCCAGCATCACAAATGTAGTTGCGGATCCTGAGGGCATTATGTCTATGAGATCGGACTACATGCCACCGAAACACATCTTCATAAGTAATCTACAGGCCAAACTAACCTGGGAAGAAGGTGATGATAACAACCCATGTCACCCGGGATGCCTGAAATGGTTTACGGACGGCTCCAAAAAAGGACAGGGGGTCGGCGCCGGAATCCACGGCATTAGCCCCCGCTGTGACATGTACTATCCACTGGGAACCCTTCTATCTGTCTTCCAGGCTGAAATCTTCGCCATTAATGCTTGTGCGGAAGAAAACCTGAGAAGAGGGTACAAGGGAAAGCACATACAAATCCTATCCGATAGTCAGGCTGCCCTCAAGGCCCTTACATCGTACAAAATGACCTCTAAACTAGTATGGGAGTGCACTCAAAACCTGCACACCCTGGCTAAACACAATAAGCTTTTGCTGATGTGGGTGCCGGGGCACAGTGGAGTTGAAGGGAACGAGAAAGCGGACCTTCTAGCGAAGAAGGGGTCAAGTACTCCCTTTATGGGCCCTGAGCCTGTATGTGGTATAAACAAATCAGCCGCACGATTAGTGGTAAGACGATGGATCCAGAAGGAACACACGTCGCGATGGTACCAAACGTCTGGGCTTAGACACAGCAAATTAATGTTAGGCTCCATAACCCATGCGGACGGGAAAGAGATCCTGGACCTAAACAGGACAAACATGAGGCTGGTTACAGGGCTGCTGACTGGGCACTGTCCCTCACGGGCGCACCTACATACCATGGGGCTTTATGTTAACCCCCCGGTATGTCGCTTCTGTGGTGAGGAAGAAGAAACAGCAACCCACATAGTCCTGGAATGTGAAGCCCTAGCACGACACAGGTTACAGAACCTAGGGCTTGCTACCCCTGGGGAAGGTCTGATCTGTGACCATCCTATCCGCAGCATTCTTTCCTTTGGCAAGAACCTTAAACTACGATAGGAAGTAAATTGACTGAGAGGATACAAGAGACCTCGTAGGTCTATGTGTCGGGACTCCAAGAGACACCGCCTCTCTCACTCAATTTTAATAAAAAAAAAAAAAAATAAAAAAAAAAGACAGTGGTCAAAAAATTGGTTGATGAGCTGACATTTGGACATTTTTCTAGTTAAATATTCCTCTTTATTCTGTTGAGAGGATGTGCCCTGTCGTTCGGCGGTGTCGTCAATTTCTCATATATTGTTCCGCTTGACCGACGATTTCCTATGTATTATTTTAGAACCTACATTTCTAGGTATACCACCTTTTACAATTGATTCTCTTAAGGTGATATATTCATGATTGGATTAGTCATCGGTTGCCACCGCAAGTGGTCTTTTTCGTTCTCATTTCCTCTTTTAATTAATGAGGTTTAAATTGTGAAATATCTAACATGCTGGAAATGTAAAATTGTCAATTTAGATTTTATGTATATAGGTATTTTGGAATCGCAAAATCGGTTTCATTAAATATATAAATGAGTGGTTTTTGTTTTTAGCATAAAACTTGTTCTTAATTTTATAATGGCGCGCAAAGTAATCCTACAATGATGTACGTCACGCGACGTGACATCTGTTACCGTTCTTTTTTTATTTAAATAATTCCTTACGATTTTTGGACGAAATTCGAACTTTTTTTACAAAAGGCTGCCATTTTAACAGTTTTTCATTTTTCTCAATTGTTCTAGTACCGTAGATAGCCATGTTCGTGCAGATTAAGAATGCCTTTTTCTTTTTGTTTTTCAGATAAACCATAGGACACTTTCCTTCAACGCCAGCAGGTGCCATTTTTTTCTCAACGTTCTGCAATCGACGCTCTACACACGCACTTTTTTTTGTATAGACTCATAAAAATTTGTAATAATACTTAACGGTACAATGAAACAACTTGCCAAATTTCAAATAAACCCCTTCAGCAGTTTTTTTTAATAAAAAAATTCTTAAATATCACCTACTTTTTCGGTCCTACAAGGCAAAACCCCCCCTTAAAGGGTCAATGAGCGTGTCTAGACCTCAACGCACTAGACCAGACGACTGAACTTGTAAGGTTCAGGTTTTAGTCGCACGGACGGACATCGGAGAGGGAGACAATCATCAAAGACACGCGCGATCTTGCCAACAACAATCAACAATAATTTATTAACAAAAACTCAACTACAAAGAAGGAAAGGAGCGCGTGAGAGCGTGTGCAATGATGCAGCGTACAGATGCTGTACAGGGTCTTTCCCTAATCGAAAAGCGCACGGGCGCTCGCAATACTAAATCGAGGGCTGCTGGATGCAGCCGAAACTGATCAGGAGGAAAGCAGCTAAAGGGCTGCTCCCGACAGACGAAAGAAATCCCGAGAGAGTCCTCGGGAGATCTCTAGCAAGAGAAAGGAGTTGCGGAGTCCGCACCGTCAAGGCAGAAGAGAAAATGCGCGGTCGCCTCGCGGTTGAAAACAGGTTTGGTTGAGGAAACTAGAAAGAAGACGCTGTGAAGGCATGGGCATCAGATCAGCGTCTTGAGCGGCTCTAGGCGAGCTGAAAACAGACTGTTCTGCCGGCGATCTCGACTAGCGAGACTCGCCGATCCTTCTCTGTAGAAGGAGGGAGCAGCAGCGGGTGGGGACTAGCCCGGAGAAGGAGACTGTCCAGGGAGCCCTGGTTCAGCTCCTTCTCCTGGACCGATCTCGAACAGTCAAAATTTTCCTAAACAGACTTCCCCTATAAAATTTTTACGACCTTTCTTAGAACTGAAAAGCATTTATTTAGATAATTCAAACGGGAAATTCTATGCAGGAGAACTTTAGCCTAACCTCCAGAATAGTTTAATTTTACGACCGAAAAACCAATAGAAATTAACAAAGAAATGTATATAAAGGAAGAAAAACTTCCAAACGTGGTCATTTTATACCCTTGCTTCATGGGAGGAATAATGGTTTTAAATAAAAATGTGTTTGTTTTAAACTTATTTTTATTTTTCATTATTTTGGAATCATCCATTTCAAAAGTCGGTTCAGTGTTACTTCCTATTTCGACTTTGATGGAACGTCGAAAATTTGTTTTTCTTTCATCATTGAGACTAGTCCAGCTGCAATCGTTGATTCTTACTTGTTAGCTGCAAGGAAACCCACCCTGCATATCCGAGTTCTGGACCACGGCCACACCACTCCAGCAGGGTCCTTGTTTATCTTTAAATCCCTTATTGGAGAAAATAAAAATTTTCGTTTATATTACATTACTTCTAATCACAAATTCTATTTCCAAATTCGAGATATTTCTCCAAAGCTAGGGAATCCTCGATCCCTCTAAATTCCAGATTCGAGATATTTCTCCAAAGCTGGGGAATCTTCGATCCTTCTAAATTCCAAATTCGATATATTTCTCCAAATCTGGGGAACCCTTGATGCTCTAATTCCAAATTCAAAGTATTCTCTGAATAAGGAATCTTTGATCTCTCACTTCCAAATTCAAAGTATTCTCTGAATAGGGAATCTTTGATCTCCCAATTCCAAATTCAAAGTATTCTCTGAATAGGGAATCTTTGATCTCTCACCTCCAAACTCAAGATATTCTCTGAATAGGGAATCCTTGATCTTCCAATTCCAAATTCGAGGTTTTCACTGAATAGTGAATACTCGATCTCCCGACCTCAAAATACTAGAAGTTTCCTCTGAAAGGTGGACCTTTTCAGTATCGATTCCTTCTTCTTCTATACCCAAAATCAAGATTTTCTCTTTATAGAGAACATTTTTACCTTCTCTCTTTTTCTTGATAGTCATCTTGTATTAAAATTCATTACTAAGAAATTTTTGAACTGGAACCTATTGAAATTTCATTTGGATTTATTATATCTACAAGTTTCTTTTACGCCCCCTTAAAAAATTATAGATTTCGGTTTCGCTTATTCTAACAAATTCCTATCCCTGAATCGGTTTTCCAGATCGATTCAAAAATGGAGAGCAAGTCTTGAGTTGCTCTTGAATTACCCTTCAAAACCCCAACTCTAGGCGTAAGACTTTCAAGACTTTCTGTTATAAGTGGATCAATTACGTCGTCCAATTTAAATACAGATTGCCATTTAAATTCTTTGGGAAAAACAGAGGACCTATAATAGCATTTCCTAAAATGTCTGGGCCAACATTTATTTTTTCCGGCCATTGAGTGATGCTTTCTCTCATAAGATGAGGATTTGTGTCACCCCAATAACGACAGTTACGACGATTTACAGCACCATTTAAGAAAAAAGTGCATTCGTCACTAAAACAAATATTTTTAATTAGAGTAGGAGTGACGTTGATCATATTAAAACTTGTTTTTTAAGTATTTTATGCACAGATCTCACTGATACACCAGTATCCATCGAAACTTGTCGAATTGAACTAGTAGGATTTACAATAAACTGTCCCATATCTTCGACTTGATCAGCCTCTTTTATCAACTTTGGCTGATATCTTTTCAAATTTGTCTCTGATCCTGTTTTCTTAAACTTTGCAACTAACTGTAACACATACGTATGAGAAACATGTTTATTAGGATGTCTTTCATTAAAAGTAGCAGCCGTTCGACAAGCGCAGTCGTCAGCTCCATAAATAAAAATTATTTCTACTCGATCTTTTAAAGAATACACCATTTCATAAATATTAATTGTACTACGATAGTATCTCTTATCACAATTATTCATACTTGACCAAATACTACACATTTAAAGACAGACAACATAAACAAGAGACCAATAGGGGGAAACTTTGTTTTCAACAAGTACGTGGTATTACAACTGGAAAGTATCAACGATTTGCGTCAAAGGATTTTACACATTAATATGCCTCGCTTCACTAATCTTTAAATATTTCCGAAAATAGTGCTCGGACAAAAAAGTTTCCTACGAAAATTGCTGGTTTTTTTTACGTACAATAAGATCCCATAATACAAAATAGAGGTTTCCATTTAAAAAAACAAAGTTGATCTTCACATGACCTTGAAGACGTCACCTAAAAAAAAACTGATACTGCCCCTCTGCTTCCCCCTCGGAATACTTTGACACGTGTTTTATATTTTTTAAATATCTTCCATACTTTTCGAAACATTCAGCTAGAAAGTTTTCAAACGAACACCCTGTATAAAATGCTACAGTGGTCTATTTTTGAGACTTTATCGATAAATTGCTGCCTATCTTATGGATTGCGCTTTTGATAGAATCGGATGATAAAAGGAAGGAATATCGGAGTGACAAGATAGTGTGCTAGACTTTATACCTTTTGCATTCAAATTCACATAAATCATGAATTATACACATTTCACACGAAGGCTTTTGCGCTTTGCAAACATACCTACTATGCAAAACTAGCCAGTGATGAGCATAAAGCAGGTATTCTTTTGGAACTACATTTAAAAGAGATTGCTCTGTTTTAAACACATCTTATTCTCTCACAAGCCCAAGTCTATTGCTTACTGTAAAAATATGAGTATCAACTACTAATGTTGGAATACCAAGTCCTGAATTTAAGAACACATTAGCGCTTTTTCTCCCAACCCCTGGTAAAAATACCAAATTATCGAAATCAGTAGGCAGTTCGCTATTGTACCACTCAATCATTATTTTGCTGAGCCCGATTATGTTTTTTGCTTTGGAATTATATAAACCAATACTGCTTATGCATTTTCTCAGCTCATTTTGCCCAAAACTCAGCATCTTTTCTGGCGTATCAGCGATATTAAATAGTTCTCTTGTAATTTTATTAACGCTTACATCGGTTGTCCGTGCTGATAAAACTATCATAACTAGTAATGTAAAATGATTGGTATAATTTAGCTCTATTTTTGACGCAGGATTTGATTGTTGAAACTTTTTAAATATTTGTTCTATTTTTTTTTAATTCATTCCATTCATTTATCACACCTCTTTTAAAGAATTAAGAAAAGACCCCTCTTTCCCATCATATAAATACAACTTATCCATTCTCACCACGTCAAAGCTATTTTTTTCGAGTTTGATTAGCAAGTTATTTGCATCACTATTTGTAATAGCTTGCTTTTCATTATTTGCGATAAACCTACAGGTTATTTGATCGCTTGAAGATTTTGAGCTTCTTGGCCAAATTGCCAGTCCTTCTGAGTTGTAACGTGGAAAATTATTCCCGTTACTTTAAGTAGTAAAAATCTCGCTGATTTTTATAATTTATGTCTTATCTTTTTGTCTTCTCGGAATTTTCTCGTAAATTCAGGCTATCGGGAATAATTGAGAAATAACCTAGTGCTCAGAAATCTCCCGGGAACCTGAAGAACTGTAATATCGCATTTATTATTCTCGTAATTGTATTTTTATTTTTTTTTATGTTAACGAATCGCATTATATCATTCTCGCATTATCGAACCATTCTGCCTAACGCTGTCACCTTACTCCCTTCCCCCTTTCAAATTCCCTGCCAAAACCACGAAGATCGGCACAGAGCGGAGACGGGAGAAGACAAGGAGCACCCAAGGCTCCCTCAACATGAGAGAGAAGAAGAGGGAAGACTCCGGAGCCGTCTATGACAGCGAAGAGAAGGAAGGACGAACTACCGACTCCCGAGAGAGAGACAAGAAGAAGGATGTCAAGGATCTATCGCCTACGGCCATCTACCGATTCACAGGAGACGGGTCGATAACGGAAAACTTGGTCGATGCCCTAATTATCGCCCGAGTACCTATCGTAATTCCCGATTCCTGTAACGAAAAGGATGGCGCTATAGCTAGCAGCTCGGAGAGGCCAAAATCGACTCTAATCAGAGATTTCTGAGCCTTAGCTGAGAGCGGATCAATTTGGTGTCATTTCACGGACTCAAAGGGATTAACTATATTTTTGGAGCTACCGTGGACTTTTGGAATTCCGGATCTTTGTGGAAATTGCCACCGAGCAATTCTGGATTGTTTTTGGTGACCGATCACCGTGGTGAGTGCCTGCACAAGGTCTCATATACGAATTTTTGGCATCCTGTTTAAAATCCTATCGCATACCTTCCTATCGACTCCCTCATTACTATCTTCTGTCGCGTACTTTCGAATTAGTAAGTACTTCACGTGTTAGTCGGAGGGTTCCCGATAATTTTCTTTTTTTTTGCTATCGAATTTTTATTGAATAAATCGATTATTTTGTGTCATTAATTACGAAAAGAAAGTCGTCTGGATTTTATTTTTTTTATTTCCCGATTAATCCAGACAACGGGTTCCCTCTGGGAGGGTCTTTCAGCTCTCGCTGAGTTAGACCGGGCCCCCTCAGAGCCAATCCGAGTCCTTGTAAGGACTGGCGCCCAACTCTCGAAATATTTTCTTTCTTTCTTTTTCGTATTTCTGGTGAGCAAAAGGCTCTGGGTGTGGAAATTTGGGGACACGCCACCAACTTTTGGCGAAGTTGCTAGGCGCGCTACAGAGTATATTGCTATAATTTGCAGATTACTTGATTCAAATAATCCTACTATTTGATCAAAATTGCTGGATTTGTCCGAAATAAGCGTTATACCACTATCCACTAGCTTTTTAACTTTGTAATCTTGTTCGAAATTGTCTTGTACTTTATTTATTTTACTATCTGAACCACTGCTAATTATAAGCTGAGGTAATGTTGAAGGTTTCTTTCCTAGATTATCTATAACAGCTGCTGCAAATTCTTTTGTACCAACTTTCTGTTAACTTCTATTCTCCGTATACAAATCGGCAATCTGTATTCCATCCTCTAAAGTTTTCAGCCATGCATCGCAGAATAGTTCTGCAATACCCACTTGACCTATGTAAATTAGCATATGCACTGCAGCATTTAAGGGGGCATACCACAATGCGTGCGCGGTAGAAGGGTGTATTCAATATATATATAAATAGGACTCTACACAAATTTTTGTGTCCCAATGTGACGAATAGTTTGCGGTTTACGCCGCTTCAAAAAGGACCCTCCGACGAAGTTTCTGCTTGGTGGTTGACAGCAATTAAGCCATACGGTTCATCGGGAAAAAAAGATATCTTTATAAACTAGACATATAGATTTATAGCCCCACGTGGCGAAATTTCGATATTAATAAAAATAGCGGACCAGCAAATTTTACCACAGAAAATTGTCATCGTTTTTGTAAAAAAAAATAGAAGGGGGCCCTTTAAAAAAACCGCCACGTGAGGTCATAGAGACTGGATTTTCGAACATTTTAAGACTTTGTACATGCAAATCGGATGAATAGTTTTTTAAATTTGCTGTTAACGAGGTTGAAAAACATAGTTTTGAGAAAAACGCGTTCAAAGTTTTGCTGAGAAAGGATAATAATACGCCATAGAAACTAAATTTTATACCTGTATTTCCGTCAATTTTACGAATTTCTTTTCAAAATTTGATGAGAGTATTCTTAACAAATGTAGCTCTCAGAAAATGAAAACAAATTTTTTTACTGTGTGTGACGAGACGACTTTCTAGAAGCCGTCTCGCCCGGGAAAATCATCGCCTGGAAATATTCTAGAATTTTCTTAGCCTGAGGCTAAGAAAATTGGCGAAAGAAATGCCACGCGCCTCGATTGAACGAAGTTCAATGCCCTCGACCTGAGAGGTTCTGCGAGTCGAGAAGGGGATCAGGCGGGGCTAATGGTATTGTACGCGGATCGCCTGAGACTCGGGTGGGAACAATAAGCGAAATCGGCGAAGTGCAGGATGCGCTTTCCTAATCTCGCGAGGGGGTCGAGCGAGGTATCAAATGGAAGCCCCTCGCG
>CATKWD010000172.1:0-88173 GCA_949825005.1 Gasteruption jaculator
CTGCCCCTAATTTCATTCTTCAAGAGATCCAATTTAACTCCGCTCCGCTTGAGATTTGGAACCCGGGCACCCGCGCAATCAATTCTACGCGAAAAATTACCCCTAGGAACGGTCTTGTCGAATTATCTATAGAATAGTTCTATTGGAACAATCTGGGGTAGCCGGGGCCATAGGCCACTCAACGCCAAAAATTGGATTTTATATGGTCGAATCTCCCGCGACGGTTAATCTTTTTTGGCGTTTCCCAAAGGCCCTATCCGATGTATTTTTTCACGAGGAACACGATGGCATTGTCAAAATCCTCGATATTCGAACGCAAAAGGTACTTTTGCCCCTAATTTCATTTTTCAAGAGATCCTCTTTAACTCCGCTCCGCTTGAGATTTGGAATCCGGACACCCGCGCAATCGATTCTACGCGAAAAATTACCACTAGGAACGGTCTTGTCGAAATATCTATAGAATAGTTCTATTGGAACAATCTGGGGTAGCCGGGGCCATAGGCCACGCAACGCCAAAAATCGCATTTTATATGGTCGAATCTCCCGCGACGGGTAATCTTTTTTGGCGTTTCCCAAAGGCCCTATCCGATGTATTTTTTCACGAGGAACACGGTGGCATTGTCAAAATCCTCGATATTCGAACGCAAAAGGTACTTTTGCCCCTAATTTAATTTTTCAAGAGATCCACTTTAACTCCGCTCCGCTTGAGATTTGGAATCCGGGCACCCGCGCAATCGATTCTACGCGAAAAATTACCCCTAGGAACGGTCTTGTCGAAATATCTATAGAATAGTTCTATTGGAACAATCTGGGGTAGCCGGGGCCATAGGCCACGCAACGCCAAAAATCGCATTTTATATGGTCGAATCTCCCGCGACGGGTAATCTTTTTTGGCCTTTCCCAAAGGCCCTATCCGATGTATTTTTTCACGAGGAACACGATGGCATTGTCAAAATCCTCGATATTCGAACGCAAAAGGTACTTTTGCCCCTAATTTCATTTTTCAAGAGATCCACTTTAACTCCGCTCCGCTTGAGATTTGCAACCCGGGCTCCCGCGCAATCGATTCTACGCGAAAAATTACCCCTAGGAACGGTCTTGTCGAAATATCTATAGAATAGTTCTATTGGAACAATCTGGGGTAGCCGGGGCCATAGGCCACGTAACGCCAAAAATCGCATTTTATATGGTCGAATCTCCCGCGACGGGTAATCTTTTTTGGCGTTTCCCAAAGGCCCTATCCGATGTATTTTTTCACGAGGAACACGGTGGCATTGTCAAAATCCTCGATATTCGAACGCAAAAGGTACTTTTGCCCCTAATTTAATTTTTCAAGAGATCCACTTTAACTCCGCTCCGCTTGAGATTTGGAATCCGGGCACCCGCGCAATCGATTCTACGCGAAAAATTACCCCTAGGAACGGTCTTGTCGAAATATCTATGGAATAGTTCTATTGGAACAATCTGGGGTAGCCGGGGCCATAGGCCACGCAACGCCAAAAATCGCATTTTATATGGTCGAATCTCCCGCGACGGGTAATCTTTTTTGGCGTTTCCCAAAGGCCCTATCCGATGTATTTTTTCACGAGGAACACGATGGCATTGTCAAAATCCTCGATATTCGAACGCAAAAGGTACTTTTGCCCCTAATTTCATTTTTCGAGAGATCCTCTTTAACTCCGCTCCGCTTGAGATTTGGAATCCGGACACCCGCGCAATCGATTCTACGCGAAAAATTACCACTAGGAACGGTCTTGTCGAAATATCTATAGAATAGTTCTATTGGAACAATCTGGGGTAGCCGGGGCCATAGGCCACGCAACGCCAAAAATCGCATTTTATATGGTCGAATCTCCCGCGACGGTTAATCTTTTTTGGCGTTTCCCAAAGGCCCTATCCGATGTATTTTTTCACGAGGAACACGATGGCATTGTCAAAATCCTCGATATTCGAACGCAAAAGGTACTTTTGCCCCTAATTTCATTCTTCAAGAGATCCACTTTAACTCCGCTCCGCTTGAGATTTGGAATCCGGGCACCCGCGCAATCGATTCTACGCGAAAAATTACCCCTAGGAACGGTCTTGTCGAAATATCTATAGAATAGTTCTATTGGTACAATCTGGGGTAGCCGGGGCCATAGGCCACTCAACGCCAAAAATCGGATTTTATATGGTCGAATCTCCCGCGACGGTTAATCTTTTTTGGCGTTTCCCAAAGGCCCTATCCGATGTATTTTTTCACGAGGAACACGATGGCATTGTCAAAATCCTCGATAATCGAACGCAAAAGGTACTTTTGCCCCTAATTTCATTCTTCAAGAGATCCACTTTAACTCCGCTCCGCTTGAGATTTGGAACCCGGGCACCCGCGCAATCGATTCTACGCGAAAAATTACCCGTAGGAACGGTCTTGTCGAAATATCTATAGAATAGTTCTATTGGAACAATCTGGGGTTGCCGGGGCCATAGGCCACGCAACGCCAAAAATCGCATTTTATATGGTCGAATCTCCCGCGACGGGTAATCTTTTTTGGCCTTTCCCAAAGGCCCTATCCGATGTATTTTTTCACGAGGAACACGATGGCATTGTCAAAATCCTCGATATTCGAACGCAAAAGGAACTTTTGCCCCTAATTTCATTTTTCAAGAGATCCTCTTTAACTCCGCTCCGCTTGAGATTTGGAATCCGGACACCCGCGCAATCGATTCTACGCGAAAAATTACCACTAGGAACGGTCTTGTCAAAATATCTATAGAATAGTTCTATTGGAACAATCTGGGGTAGCCGGGGCCATAGGCCACGCAACGCCAAAAATCGCATTTTATATGGTCGAATCTCCCGCGACGGGTAATCTTTTTTGGCCTTTCCCAAAGGCCCTATCCGATGTATTTTTTCACGAGGAACACGATGGCATTGTCAAAATCCTCGATATTCGAACGCAAAAGGTACTTTTGCCCCTAATTTAATTTTTCAAGAGATCCACTTTAACTCCGCTCCGCTTGAGATTTGGAATCCGGGCACCCGCGCAATCGATTCTACGCGAAAAATTACCCCTAGGAACGGTCTTGTCGAAATATCTATAGAATAGTTCTATTGGAACAATCTGGGGTAGCCGGGGCCATAGGCCACGCAACGCCAAAAATCGCATTTTATATGGTCGAATCCCCCGCGACGGGTAATCTTTTTTGGCGTTTCAAAGGCCCTATCCGATGTATTTTTTCACGAGGAACACGATGGCATTGTCAAAATCCTCGATAATCGAACGCAAAAGGTACTTTTGCCCCTAATTTCATTCTTCAAGAGATCCACTTTAACTCCGCTCCGCTTGAGATTTGGAACCCGGGCACCCGCGCAATCGATTCTACGCGAAAAATTACCCGTAGGAACGGTCTTGTCGAAATATCTATAGAATAGTTCTATTGGAACAATCTGGGGTTGCCGGGGCCATAGGCCACGCAACGCCAAAAATCGCATTTTATATGGTCGAATCTCCCGCGACGGGTAATCTTTTTTGGCCTTTCCCAAAGGCCCTATCCGATGTATTTTTTCACGAGGAACACGATGGCATTGTCAAAATCCTCGATATTCGAACGCAAAAGGAACTTTTGCCCCTAATTTCATTTTTCAAGAGATCCTCTTTAACTCCGCTCCGCTTGAGATTTGGAATCCGGACACCCGCGCAATCGATTCTACGCGAAAAATTACCACTAGGAACGGTCTTGTCAAAATATCTATAGAATAGTTCTATTGGAACAATCTGGGGTAGCCGGGGCCATAGGCCACGCAACGCCAAAAATCGCATTTTATATGGTCGAATCTCCCGCGACGGGTAATCTTTTTTGGCCTTTCCCAAAGGCCCTATCCGATGTATTTTTTCACGAGGAACACGATGGCATTGTCAAAATCCTCGATATTCGAACGCAAAAGGTACTTTTGCCCCTAATTTAATTTTTCAAGAGTTCCACTTTAACCCCGCTCCGCTTGAGATTTGGAACCCGGGCACCCGCGCAATCGATTCTACGCGAAAAATTACCCCTAGGAACGGTCTTGTCGAAATATCTATAGAATAGTTCTATTGGAACAATCTGGGGTAGCCGGGGCCATAGGCCACGCAACGCCAAAAATCGCATTTTATATGGTCGAATCCCCCGCGACGGGTAATCTTTTTTGGCGTTTCAAAGGCCCTATCCGATGTATTTTTTCACGAGGAACACGATGGCATTGTCAAAATCCTCGATATTCGGACGCAAAAGCTACTTCTGCCCCTAATTTCATTCTTCAAGAGATCCAATTTAACTCCGCTCCGCTTGAGATTTGGAACCCGGGCACCCGCGCAATCAATTCTACGCGAAAAATTACCCCTAGGAACGGTCTTGTCGAATTATCTATAGAATAGTTCTATTGGAACAATCTGGGGTAGCCGGGGCCATAGGCCACTCAACGCCAAAAATTGGATTTTATATGGTCGAATCTCCCGCGACGGTTAATCTTTTTTGGCGTTTCCCAAAGGCCCTATCCGATGTATTTTTTCACGAGGAACACGATGGCATTGTCAAAATCCTCGATATTCGAACGCAAAAGGTACTTTTGCCCCTAATTTCATTTTTCAAGAGATCCTCTTTAACTCCGCTCCGCTTGAGATTTGGAATCCGGACACCCGCGCAATCGATTCTACGCGAAAAATTACCACTAGGAACGGTCTTGTCGAAATATCTATAGAATAGTTCTATTGGAACAATCTGGGGTAGCCGGGGCCATAGGCCACGCAACGCCAAAAATCGCATTTTATATGGTCGAATCTCCCGCGACGGGTAATCTTTTTTGGCGTTTCCCAAAGGCCCTATCCGATGTATTTTTTCACGAGGAACACGGTGGCATTGTCAAAATCCTCGATATTCGAACGCAAAAGGTACTTTTGCCCCTAATTTAATTTTTCAAGAGATCCACTTTAACTCCGCTCCGCTTGAGATTTGGAATCCGGGCACCCGCGCAATCGATTCTACGCGAAAAATTACCCCTAGGAACGGTCTTGTCGAAATATCTATAGAATAGTTCTATTGGAACAATCTGGGGTAGCCGGGGCCATAGGCCACGCAACGCCAAAAATCGCATTTTATATGGTCGAATCTCCCGCGACGGGTAATCTTTTTTGGCCTTTCCCAAAGGCCCTATCCGATGTATTTTTTCACGAGGAACACGATGGCATTGTCAAAATCCTCGATATTCGAACGCAAAAGGTACTTTTGCCCCTAATTTCATTTTTCAAGAGATCCACTTTAACTCCGCTCCGCTTGAGATTTGCAACCCGGGCTCCCGCGCAATCGATTCTACGCGAAAAATTACCCCTAGGAACGGTCTTGTCGAAATATCTATAGAATAGTTCTATTGGAACAATCTGGGGTAGCCGGGGCCATAGGCCACGTAACGCCAAAAATCGCATTTTATATGGTCGAATCTCCCGCGACGGGTAATCTTTTTTGGCGTTTCCCAAAGGCCCTATCCGATGTATTTTTTCACGAGGAACACGGTGGCATTGTCAAAATCCTCGATATTCGAACGCAAAAGGTACTTTTGCCCCTAATTTAATTTTTCAAGAGATCCACTTTAACTCCGCTCCGCTTGAGATTTGGAATCCGGGCACCCGCGCAATCGATTCTACGCGAAAAATTACCCCTAGGAACGGTCTTGTCGAAATATCTATGGAATAGTTCTATTGGAACAATCTGGGGTAGCCGGGGCCATAGGCCACGCAACGCCAAAAATCGCATTTTATATGGTCGAATCTCCCGCGACGGGTAATCTTTTTTGGCGTTTCCCAAAGGCCCTATCCGATGTATTTTTTCACGAGGAACACGATGGCATTGTCAAAATCCTCGATATTCGAACGCAAAAGGTACTTTTGCCCCTAATTTCATTTTTCGAGAGATCCTCTTTAACTCCGCTCCGCTTGAGATTTGGAATCCGGACACCCGCGCAATCGATTCTACGCGAAAAATTACCACTAGGAACGGTCTTGTCGAAATATCTATAGAATAGTTCTATTGGAACAATCTGGGGTAGCCGGGGCCATAGGCCACGCAACGCCAAAAATCGCATTTTATATGGTCGAATCTCCCGCGACGGTTAATCTTTTTTGGCGTTTCCCAAAGGCCCTATCCGATGTATTTTTTCACGAGGAACACGATGGCATTGTCAAAATCCTCGATATTCGAACGCAAAAGGTACTTTTGCCCCTAATTTCATTCTTCAAGAGATCCACTTTAACTCCGCTCCGCTTGAGATTTGGAATCCGGGCACCCGCGCAATCGATTCTACGCGAAAAATTACCCCTAGGAACGGTCTTGTCGAAATATCTATAGAATAGTTCTATTGGTACAATCTGGGGTAGCCGGGGCCATAGGCCACTCAACGCCAAAAATCGGATTTTATATGGTCGAATCTCCCGCGACGGTTAATCTTTTTTGGCGTTTCCCAAAGGCCCTATCCGATGTATTTTTTCACGAGGAACACGATGGCATTGTCAAAATCCTCGATAATCGAACGCAAAAGGTACTTTTGCCCCTAATTTCATTCTTCAAGAGATCCACTTTAACTCCGCTCCGCTTGAGATTTGGAACCCGGGCACCCGCGCAATCGATTCTACGCGAAAAATTACCCGTAGGAACGGTCTTGTCGAAATATCTATAGAATAGTTCTATTGGAACAATCTGGGGTTGCCGGGGCCATAGGCCACGCAACGCCAAAAATCGCATTTTATATGGTCGAATCTCCCGCGACGGGTAATCTTTTTTGGCCTTTCCCAAAGGCCCTATCCGATGTATTTTTTCACGAGGAACACGATGGCATTGTCAAAATCCTCGATATTCGAACGCAAAAGGAACTTTTGCCCCTAATTTCATTTTTCAAGAGATCCTCTTTAACTCCGCTCCGCTTGAGATTTGGAATCCGGACACCCGCGCAATCGATTCTACGCGAAAAATTACCACTAGGAACGGTCTTGTCAAAATATCTATAGAATAGTTCTATTGGAACAATCTGGGGTAGCCGGGGCCATAGGCCACGCAACGCCAAAAATCGCATTTTATATGGTCGAATCTCCCGCGACGGGTAATCTTTTTTGGCCTTTCCCAAAGGCCCTATCCGATGTATTTTTTCACGAGGAACACGATGGCATTGTCAAAATCCTCGATATTCGAACGCAAAAGGTACTTTTGCCCCTAATTTAATTTTTCAAGAGTTCTACTTTAACCCCGCTCCGCTTGAGATTTGGAACCCGGGCACCCGCGCAATCGATTCTACGCGAAAAATTACCCCTAGGAACGGTCTTGTCGAAATATCTATAGAATAGTTCTATTGGAACAATCTGGGGTAGCCGGGGCCATAGGCCACGCAACGCCAAAAATCGCATTTTATATGGTCGAATCCCCCGCGACGGGTAATCTTTTTTGGCGTTTCAAAGGCCCTATCCGATGTATTTTTTCACGAGGAACACGATGGCATTGTCAAAATCCTCGATATTCGGACGCAAAAGCTACTTCTGCCCCTAATTTCATTCTTCAAGAGATCCACTTTAACTCCGCTCCGCTTGAGATTTGGAACCCGGGCACCCGCGCAATCAATTCTACGCGAAAAATTACCCCTAGGAACGGTCTTGTCGAATTATCTATAGAATAGTTCTATTGGAACAATCTGGGGTAGCCGGGGCCATAGGCCACTCAACGCCAAAAATTGGATTTTATATGGTCGAATCTCCCGCGACGGTTAATCTTTTTTGGCGTTTCCCAAAGGCCCTATCCGATGTATTTTTTCACGAGGAACACGATGGCATTGTCAAAATCCTCGATATTCGAACGCAAAAGGTACTTTTGCCCCTAATTTCATTCTTCAAGAGATCCACTTTAACTCCGCTCCGCTTGAGATTTGGAACCCGGGCACCCGCGCAATCGGTTCTACGCGAAAAATTACCCCTAGGAACGGTCTTGTCGAAATATCTATAGAATAGTTCTATTGGAACAATCTGGGGTAGCCGGGGCCATAGGCCACGCAACGCCAAAAATCGCATTTTATATGGTCGAATCTCCCGCGACGGGTAATCTTTTTTGGCGTTTCCCAAAGGCCCTATCCGATGTATTTTTTCACGAGGAACACGATGGCATTGTCAAAATCCTCGATATTCGAACGCAAAAGGTACTTTTGCCCCTAATTTCATTTTTCAAGAGATCCTCTTTAACTCCGCTCCGCTTGAGATTTGGAATCCGGACACCCGCGCAATCGATTCTACGCGAAAAATTACCACTAGGAACGGTCTTGTCGAAATATCTATAGAATAGTTCTATTGGAACAATCTGGGGTAGCCGGGGCCATAGGCCACGCAACGCCAAAAATCGCATTTTATATGGTCGAATCTCCCGCGACGGGTAATCTTTTTTGGCGTTTCCCAAAGGCCCTATCCGATGTATTTTTTCACGAGGAACACGGTGGCATTGTCAAAATCCTCGATATTCGAACGCAAAAGGTACTTTTGCCCCTAATTTAATTTTTCAAGAGATCCACTTTAACTCCGCTCCGCTTGAGATTTGGAATCCGGGCACCCGCGCAATCGATTCTACGCGAAAAATTACCCCTAGGAACGGTCTTGTCGAAATATCTATAGAATAGTTCTATTGGAACAATCTGGGGTAGCCGGGGCCATAGGCCACGCAACGCCAAAAATCGCATTTTATATGGTCGAATCTCCCGCGACGGGTAATCTTTTTTGGCCTTTCCCAAAGGCCCTATCCGATGTATTTTTTCACGAGGAACACGATGGCATTGTCAAAATCCTCGATATTCGAACGCAAAAGGTACTTTTGCCCCTAATTTCATTTTTCAAGAGATCCACTTTAACTCCGCTCCGCTTGAGATTTGCAACCCGGGCTCCCGCGCAATCGATTCTACGCGAAAAATTACCCCTAGGAACGGTCTTGTCGAAATATCTATAGAATAGTTCTATTGGAACAATCTGGGGTAGCCGGGGCCATAGGCCACGTAACGCCAAAAATCGCATTTTATATGGTCGAATCTCCCGCGACGGGTAATCTTTTTTGGCGTTTCCCAAAGGCCCTATCCGATGTATTTTTTCACGAGGAACACGGTGGCATTGTCAAAATCCTCGATATTCGAACGCAAAAGGTACTTTTGCCCCTAATTTAATTTTTCAAGAGATCCACTTTAACTCCGCTCCGCTTGAGATTTGGAATCCGGGCACCCGCGCAATCGATTCTACGCGAAAAATTACCCCTAGGAACGGTCTTGTCGAAATATCTATGGAATAGTTCTATTGGAACAATCTGGGGTAGCCGGGGCCATAGGCCACGCAACGCCAAAAATCGCATTTTATATGGTCGAATCTCCCGCGACGGGTAATCTTTTTTGGCGTTTCCCAAAGGCCCTATCCGATGTATTTTTTCACGAGGAACACGATGGCATTGTCAAAATCCTCGATATTCGAACGCAAAAGGTACTTTTGCCCCTAATTTCATTTTTCGAGAGATCCTCTTTAACTCCGCTCCGCTTGAGATTTGGAATCCGGACACCCGCGCAATCGATTCTACGCGAAAAATTACCACTAGGAACGGTCTTGTCGAAATATCTATAGAATAGTTCTATTGGAACAATCTGGGGTAGCCGGGGCCATAGGCCACGCAACGCCAAAAATCGCATTTTATATGGTCGAATCTCCCGCGACGGTTAATCTTTTTTGGCGTTTCAAAGGCCCTATCCGATGTATTTTTTCACGAGGAACACGATGGCATTGTCAAAATCCTCGATATTCGGACGCAAAAGGTACTTTTGCCCCTAATTTCATTCTTCAAGAGATTCACTTTAACTCCGCTCCGCTTGAGATTTGGAACCCGGGCACCCGCGCAATCGATTCTACGCGAAAAATTACCACTAGGAACGGTCTTGTCGAAATATCTATAGAATAGTTCTATTGGAACAATCTGGGGTAGCCGGGGCCATAGGCCACGCTACGCCAAAAATCGCATTTTATATGGTCGAATCTCCCGCGACGGGGAATCTTTTTTGGCCTTTCCCAAAGGCCCTATCCGATGTATTTTTTCACGAGGAACACGATGGCATTGTCAAAATCCTCGATATTCGAACGCAAAAGTTACTTTTGCCCCTAATTTCATTTTTCAAGTGATCCACTTTAACTCCGCTCCGCTTGAGATTTGGAACCCGGGCACCCGCGCAATCGATTCTACGCGAAAAATTACCCCTAGGAACGGTCTTGTCGAAATATCTATAGAATAGTTATATTGGTACAATCTGGGGTAGCTGGGGCCATAGGCCACTCAACGCCAAAAATCGGATTTTATATGGTCGAATCTCCCGCGACGGTTAATCTTTTTTGGCGTTTCCCAAAGGCCCTAACCGATGTATTTTTTCATGAGGAACACGATGGCATTGTCAAAATCCTCGATATTCGAACGCAAAAGGTACTTTTGCCCCTAATTTCATTCTTCAAGAGATCCACTTTAACTCCGCTCCGCTTGAGATTTGCAACCCGGGCTCCCGCGCAATCGATTCTACGCGAAAAATTACCCCTAGGAACGGTCTTGTCGAAATATCTATAGAATAGTTCTATTGGAACAATCTGGGGTAGCCGGGGCCATAGGCCACGTAACGCCAAAAATCGCATTTTATATGGTCGAATCTCCCGCGACGGGTAATCTTTTTTGGCGTTTCCCAAAGGCCCTATCCGATGTATTTTTTCACGAGGAACACGGTGGCATTGTCAAAATCCTCGATATTCGAACGCAAAAGGTACTTTTGCCCCTAATTTAATTTTTCAAGAGATCCACTTTAACTCCGCTCCGCTTGAGATTTGGAATCCGGGCACCCGCGCAATCGATTCTACGCGAAAAATTACCCCTAGGAACGGTCTTGTCGAAATATCTATGGAATAGTTCTATTGGAACAATCTGGGGTAGCCGGGGCCATAGGCCACGCAACGCCAAAAATCGCATTTTATATGGTCGAATCTCCCGCGACGGGTAATCTTTTTTGGCGTTTCCCAAAGGCCCTATCCGATGTATTTTTTCACGAGGAACACGATGGCATTGTCAAAATCCTCGATATTCGAACGCAAAAGGTACTTTTGCCCCTAATTTCATTTTTCGAGAGATCCTCTTTAACTCCGCTCCGCTTGAGATTTGGAATCCGGACACCCGCGCAATCGATTCTACGCGAAAAATTACCACTAGGAACGGTCTTGTCGAAATATCTATAGAATAGTTCTATTGGAACAATCTGGGGTAGCCGGGGCCATAGGCCACGCAACGCCAAAAATCGCATTTTATATGGTCGAATCTCCCGCGACGGTTAATCTTTTTTGGCGTTTCAAAGGCCCTATCCGATGTATTTTTTCACGAGGAACACGATGGCATTGTCAAAATCCTCGATATTCGGACGCAAAAGGTACTTTTGCCCCTAATTTCATTCTTCAAGAGATTCACTTTAACTCCGCTCCGCTTGAGATTTGGAACCCGGGCACCCGCGCAATCGATTCTACGCGAAAAATTACCACTAGGAACGGTCTTGTCGAAATATCTATAGAATAGTTCTATTGGAACAATCTGGGGTAGCCGGGGCCATAGGCCACGCTACGCCAAAAATCGCATTTTATATGGTCGAATCTCCCGCGACGGGGAATCTTTTTTGGCCTTTCCCAAAGGCCCTATCCGATGTATTTTTTCACGAGGAACACGATGGCATTGTCAAAATCCTCGATATTCGAACGCAAAAGTTACTTTTGCCCCTAATTTCATTTTTCAAGTGATCCACTTTAACTCCGCTCCGCTTGAGATTTGGAACCCGGGCACCCGCGCAATCGATTCTACGCGAAAAATTACCCCTAGGAACGGTCTTGTCGAAATATCTATAGAATAGTTATATTGGTACAATCTGGGGTAGCTGGGGCCATAGGCCACTCAACGCCAAAAATCGGATTTTATATGGTCGAATCTCCCGCGACGGTTAATCTTTTTTGGCGTTTCCCAAAGGCCCTAACCGATGTATTTTTTCATGAGGAACACGATGGCATTGTCAAAATCCTCGATATTCGAACGCAAAAGGTACTTTTGCCCCTAATTTCATTCTTCAAGAGATCCACTTTAACTCCGCTCCGCTTGAGATTTGGAATCCGGGCACCCGCGCAATCGATTCTACGCGAAAAATTACCCCTAGGAACGGTCTTGTCGAAATATCTATGGAATAGTTCTATTGGAACAATCTGGGGTAGCCGGGGCCATAGGCCACGCAACGCCAAAAATCGCATTTTATATGGTCGAATCTCCCGCGACGGGTAATCTTTTTTGGCGTTTCAAAGGCCCTATCCGATGTATTTTTTCACGAGGAACACGATGGCATTGTCAAAATCCTCGATATTCGGACGCAAAAGGTACTTTTGCCCCTAATTTCATTCTTCAAGAGATTCACTTTAACTCCGCTCCGCTTGAGATTTGGAACCCGGGCACCCGCGCAATCGATTCTACGCGAAAAATTACCACTAGGAACGGTCTTGTCGAAATATCTATAGAATAGTTCTATTGGAACAATCTGGGGTAGCCGGGGCCATAGGCCACGCTACGCCAAAAATCGCATTTTATATGGTCGAATCTCCCGCGACGGGGAATCTTTTTTGGCCTTTCCCAAAGGCCCTATCCGATGTATTTTTTCACGAGGAACACGATGGCATTGTCAAAATCCTCGATATTCGAACGCAAAAGGTACTTTTGCCCCTAATTTCATTTTTCAAGTGATCCACTTTAACTCCGCTCCGCTTGAGATTTGGAACCCGGGCACCCGCGCAATCGATTCTACGCGAAAAATTACCCCTAGGAACGGTCTTGTCGAAATATCTATAGAATAGTTATATTGGTACAATCTGGGGTAGCTGGGGCCATAGGCCACTCAACGCCAAAAATCGGATTTTATATGGTCGAATCTCCCGCGACGGGTAATCTTTTTTGGCCTCTCCCAAAGGCCCTATCCGATGTATTTTTTCACGAGGAACACGATGGAATTGTCAATATCCTCGATATTCGAACGCAAAAGGTACTTTTGCCCCTAATTTCATTTTTCAAGAGATCCACTTTAACTCCGCTCCGCTTGAGATTTGGAACCCGGGCACCCGCGCAATCGATTCTACGCGAAAAATTACCCCTAGGAACGGTCTTGTCGAAATATCTATAGAATAGTTCTATTGGTACAATCTGGGGTAGCTGGGGCCATAGGCCACTCAACGCCAAAAATCGGATTATATATCGTCGAATCTCCCGCGACGGTTAATCTTTTTTGGCGTTTCAAAGGCCCTATCCGATGTATTTTTTCACGAGGAACACGATGGCATTGTCAAAATCCTCGATATTCGGACGCAAAAGGTACTTTTGCCCCTAATTTCATTCTTCAAGAGATTCACTTTAACTCCGCTCCGCTTGAGATTTGGAACCCGGGCACCCGCGCAATCGATTCTACGCGAAAAATTACCCCTAGGAACGGTCTTGTCGAAATATCTATAGAATAGTTCTATTGGAACAATCTGGGGTAGCCGGGGCCATAGGCCACGCAACGCCAAAAATCGCATTTTATATGGTCGAATCTCCCGCGACGGGTAATCTTTTTTGGCGTTTCCCAAAGGCCCTATCCGATGTATTTTTTCACGAGGAACACGGTGGCATTGTCAAAATCCTCGATATTCGAACGCAAAAAGTACTTTTGCCCCTAATTTAATTTTTCAAGAGATCCACTTTAACTCCGCTCCGCTTGAGATTTGGAATCCGGGCACCCGCGCAATCGATTCTACGCGAAAAATTACCCCTAGGAACGGTCTTGTCGAAATATCTATGGAATAGTTCTATTGGAACAATCTGGGGTAGCCGGGGCCATAGGCCACGCAACGCCAAAAATCCCATTTTATATGGTCGAATCTCCCGCGACGGGTAATCTTTTTTGGCGTTTCCCAAAGGCCCTATCCGATGTATTTTTTCACGAGGAACACGGTGGCATTGTCAAAATCCTCGATATTCGAACGCAAAAGGTACTTTTGCCCCTAATTTAATTTTTCAAGAGATCCACTTTAACTCCGCTCCGCTTGAGATTTGGAACCCGGGCACCCGCGCAATCGATTCTACGCGAAAAATTACCCCTAGGAACGGTCTTGTCGAAATATCTATAGAATAGTTCTATTGGAACAATCTGGGGTAGCCGGGGCCATAGGCCACGCAACGCCAAAAATCGCATTTTATATGGTCGAATCTCCCGCGACGGGTAATCTTTTTTGGCGTTTCCCAAAGGCCCTATCCGATGTATTTTTTCACGAGGAACACGATGGCATTGTCAAAATCCTCGATATTCGAACGCAAAAGGTACTTTTGCCCCTAATTTCATTTTTCAAGAGATCCACTTTAACTCCGCTCCGCTTGAGATTTGGAACCCGGGCACCCGCGCAATCGATTCTACGCGAAAAATTACCCCTAGGAACGGTCTTGTCGAAATATCTATAGAATAGTTCTATTGGAACAATCTGGGGTAGACGGGGCCATAGGCCACGCTACGCCAAAAATCGCATTTTATATGGTCGAATCTCCCGCGACGGGTAATCTTTTTTGGCCTCTCCCAAAGGCCCTATCCGATGTATTTTTTCACGAGGAACACGATGGCATTGTCAAAATCCTCGATATTCGAACGCAAAAGGTACTTTTGCCCCTAATTTAATTTTTCAAGAGATCCACTTTAACTCCGCTCCGCTTGAGATTTGGAATCCGGACACCCGCGCAATCGATTCTACGCGAAAAATTACCACTAGGAACGGTCTTGTCGAAATATCTATAGAATAGTTCTATTGGACAATCTGGGGTAGCCGGGGCCATAGGCCACGCAACGCCAAAAATCGCATTTTATATGGTCGAATCTCCCGCGACGGGTAATCTTTTTTGGCGTTTCCCAAAGGCCCTATCCGATGTATTTTTTCACGAGGAACACGATGGCATTGTCAAAATCCTCGATATTCGAACGCAAAAGGTACTTTTGCCCCTAATTTAATTTTTCAAGAGATCCACTTTAACTCCGCTCCGCTTGAGATTTGGAATCCGGGCACCCGCGCAATCGATTCTACGCGAAAAATTGCCCCTAGGAACGGTCTTGTCGAAATATCTATAGAATAGTTCTATTGGTACAATCTGGGGTAGCCGGGGCCATAGGCCACTCAACGCCAAAAATCGGATTTTATATGGTCGAATCTCCCGCGACGGTTAATCTTTTTTGGCGTTTCCCAAAGGCCCTATCCGATGTATTTTTTCACGAGGAACACGATGGCATTGTCAAAATCCTCGATAATCGAACGCAAAAGGTACTTTTGCCCCTAATTTCATTCTTCAAGAGATCCACTTTAACTCCGCTCCGCTTGAGATTTGGAACCCGGGCACCCGCGCAATCGATTCTACGCGAAAAATTACCCGTAGGAACGGTCTTGTCGAAATATCTATAGAATAGTTCTATTGGAACAATCTGGGGTAGCCGGGGCCATAGGCCACGCAACGCCAAAAATCGCATTTTATATGGTCGAATCTCCCGCGACGGGTAATCTTTTTTGGCCTTTCCCAAAGGCCCTATCCGATGTATTTTTTCACGAGGAACACGATGGCATTGTCAAAATCCTCGATATTCGAACGCAAAAGGTACTTTTGCCCCTAATTTAATTTTTCAAGAGATCCACTTTAACTCCGCTCCGCTTGAGATTTGGAATCCGGGCACCCGCGCAATCGATTCTACGCGAAAAATTACCCCTAGGAACGGTCTTGTCGAAATATCTATAGAATAGTTCTATTGGTACAATCTGGGGTAGCCGGGGCCATAGGCCACTCAACGCCAAAAATCGGATTTTATATGGTCGAATCTCCCGCGACGGTTAATCTTTTTTGGCGTTTCCCAAAGGCCCTATCCGATGTATTTTTTCACGAGGAACACGATGGCATTGTCAAAATCCTCGATAATCGAACGCAAAAGGTACTTTTGCCCCTAATTTCATTCTTCAAGAGATCCACTTTAACTCCGCTCCGCTTGAGATTTGGAACCCGGGCACCCGCGCAATCGATTCTACGCGAAAAATTACCCGTAGGAACGGTCTTGTCGAAATATCTATAGAATAGTTCTATTGGAACAATCTGGGGTTGCCGGGGCCATAGGCCACGCAACGCCAAAAATCGCATTTTATATGGTCGAATCTCCCGCGACGGGTAATCTTTTTTGGCCTTTCCCAAAGGCCCTATCCGATGTATTTTTTCACGAGGAACACGATGGCATTGTCAAAATCCTCGATATTCGAACGCAAAAGGAACTTTTGCCCCTAATTTCATTTTTCAAGAGATCCTCTTTAACTCCGCTCCGCTTGAGATTTGGAATCCGGACACCCGCGCAATCGATTCTACGCGAAAAATTACCACTAGGAACGGTCTTGTCAAAATATCTATAGAATAGTTCTATTGGAACAATCTGGGGTAGCCGGGGCCATAGGCCACGCAACGCCAAAAATCGCATTTTATATGGTCGAATCTCCCGCGACGGGTAATCTTTTTTGGCCTTTCCCAAAGGCCCTATCCGATGTATTTTTTCACGAGGAACACGATGGCATTGTCAAAATCCTCGATATTCGAACGCAAAAGGTACTTTTGCCCCTAATTTAATTTTTCAAGAGTTCCACTTTAACCCCGCTCCGCTTGAGATTTGGAACCCGGGCACCCGCGCAATCGATTCTACGCGAAAAATTACCCCTAGGAACGGTCTTGTCGAAATATCTATAGAATAGTTCTATTGGAACAATCTGGGGTAGCCGGGGCCATAGGCCACGCAACGCCAAAAATCGCATTTTATATGGTCGAATCCCCCGCGACGGGTAATCTTTTTTGGCGTTTCAAAGGCCCTATCCGATGTATTTTTTCACGAGGAACACGATGGCATTGTCAAAATCCTCGATATTCGGACGCAAAAGCTACTTCTGCCCCTAATTTCATTCTTCAAGAGATCCAATTTAACTCCGCTCCGCTTGAGATTTGGAACCCGGGCACCCGCGCAATCAATTCTACGCGAAAAATTACCCCTAGGAACGGTCTTGTCGAATTATCTATAGAATAGTTCTATTGGAACAATCTGGGGTAGCCGGGGCCATAGGCCACTCAACGCCAAAAATTGGATTTTATATGGTCGAATCTCCCGCGACGGTTAATCTTTTTTGGCGTTTCCCAAAGGCCCTATCCGATGTATTTTTTCACGAGGAACACGATGGCATTGTCAAAATCCTCGATATTCGAACGCAAAAGGTACTTTTGCCCCTAATTTCATTCTTCAAGAGATCCACTTTAACTCCGCTCCGCTTGAGATTTGGAACCCGGGCACCCGCGCAATCGGTTCTACGCGAAAAATTACCCCTAGGAACGGTCTTGTCGAAATATCTATAGAATAGTTCTATTGGAACAATCTGGGGTAGCCGGGGCCATAGGCCACGCAACGCCAAAAATCGCATTTTATATGGTCGAATCTCCCGCGACGGGTAATCTTTTTTGGCGTTTCCCAAAGGCCCTATCCGATGTATTTTTTCACGAGGAACACGATGGCATTGTCAAAATCCTCGATATTCGAACGCAAAAGGTACTTTTGCCCCTAATTTCATTTTTCAAGAGATCCTCTTTAACTCCGCTCCGCTTGAGATTTGGAATCCGGACACCCGCGCAATCGATTCTACGCGAAAAATTACCACTAGGAACGGTCTTGTCGAAATATCTATAGAATAGTTCTATTGGAACAATCTGGGGTAGCCGGGGCCATAGGCCACGCAACGCCAAAAATCGCATTTTATATGGTCGAATCTCCCGCGACGGGTAATCTTTTTGGCGTTTCCCAAAGGCCCTATCCGATGTATTTTTTCACGAGGAACACGGTGGCATTGTCAAAATCCTCGATATTCGAACGCAAAAGGTACTTTTGCCCCTAATTTAATTTTTCAAGAGATCCACTTTAACTCCGCTCCGCTTGAGATTTGGAATCCGGGCACCCGCGCAATCGATTCTACGCGAAAAATTACCCCTAGGAACGGTCTTGTCGAAATATCTATAGAATAGTTCTATTGGAACAATCTGGGGTAGCCGGGGCCATAGGCCACGCAACGCCAAAAATCGCATTTTATATGGTCGAATCTCCCGCGACGGGTAATCTTTTTTGGCCTTTCCCAAAGGCCCTATCCGATGTATTTTTTCACGAGGAACACGATGGCATTGTCAAAATCCTCGATATTCGAACGCAAAAGGTACTTTTGCCCCTAATTTCATTTTTCAAGAGATCCACTTTAACTCCGCTCCGCTTGAGATTTGCAACCCGGGCTCCCGCGCAATCGATTCTACGCGAAAAATTACCCCTAGGAACGGTCTTGTCGAAATATCTATAGAATAGTTCTATTGGAACAATCTGGGGTAGCCGGGGCCATAGGCCACGTAACGCCAAAAATCGCATTTTATATGGTCGAATCTCCCGCGACGGGTAATCTTTTTTGGCGTTTCCCAAAGGCCCTATCCGATGTATTTTTTCACGAGGAACACGGTGGCATTGTCAAAATCCTCGATATTCGAACGCAAAAGGTACTTTTGCCCCTAATTTAATTTTTCAAGAGATCCACTTTAACTCCGCTCCGCTTGAGATTTGGAATCCGGGCACCCGCGCAATCGATTCTACGCGAAAAATTACCCCTAGGAACGGTCTTGTCGAAATATCTATGGAATAGTTCTATTGGAACAATCTGGGGTAGCCGGGGCCATAGGCCACGCAACGCCAAAAATCGCATTTTATATGGTCGAATCTCCCGCGACGGGTAATCTTTTTTGGCGTTTCCCAAAGGCCCTATCCGATGTATTTTTTCACGAGGAACACGATGGCATTGTCAAAATCCTCGATATTCGAACGCAAAAGGTACTTTTGCCCCTAATTTCATTTTTCGAGAGATCCTCTTTAACTCCGCTCCGCTTGAGATTTGGAATCCGGACACCCGCGCAATCGATTCTACGCGAAAAATTACCACTAGGAACGGTCTTGTCGAAATATCTATAGAATAGTTCTATTGGAACAATCTGGGGTAGCCGGGGCCATAGGCCACGCAACGCCAAAAATCGCATTTTATATGGTCGAATCTCCCGCGACGGTTAATCTTTTTTGGCGTTTCCCAAAGGCCCTATCCGATGTATTTTTTCACGAGGAACACGATGGCATTGTCAAAATCCTCGATATTCGAACGCAAAAGGTACTTTTGCCCCTAATTTCATTCTTCAAGAGATCCACTTTAACTCCGCTCCGCTTGAGATTTGGAATCCGGGCACCCGCGCAATCGATTCTACGCGAAAAATTACCCCTAGGAACGGTCTTGTCGAAATATCTATAGAATAGTTCTATTGGTACAATCTGGGGTAGCCGGGGCCATAGGCCACTCAACGCCAAAAATCGGATTTTATATGGTCGAATCTCCCGCGACGGTTAATCTTTTTTGGCGTTTCCCAAAGGCCCTATCCGATGTATTTTTTCACGAGGAACACGATGGCATTGTCAAAATCCTCGATAATCGAACGCAAAAGGTACTTTTGCCCCTAATTTCATTCTTCAAGAGATCCACTTTAACTCCGCTCCGCTTGAGATTTGGAACCCGGGCACCCGCGCAATCGATTCTACGCGAAAAATTACCCGTAGGAACGGTCTTGTCGAAATATCTATAGAATAGTTCTATTGGAACAATCTGGGGTTGCCGGGGCCATAGGCCACGCAACGCCAAAAATCGCATTTTATATGGTCGAATCTCCCGCGACGGGTAATCTTTTTTGGCCTTTCCCAAAGGCCCTATCCGATGTATTTTTTCACGAGGAACACGATGGCATTGTCAAAATCCTCGATATTCGAACGCAAAAGGAACTTTTGCCCCTAATTTCATTTTTCAAGAGATCCTCTTTAACTCCGCTCCGCTTGAGATTTGGAATCCGGACACCCGCGCAATCGATTCTACGCGAAAAATTACCACTAGGAACGGTCTTGTCAAAATATCTATAGAATAGTTCTATTGGAACAATCTGGGGTAGCCGGGGCCATAGGCCACGCAACGCCAAAAATCGCATTTTATATGGTCGAATCTCCCGCGACGGGTAATCTTTTTTGGCCTTTCCCAAAGGCCCTATCCGATGTATTTTTTCACGAGGAACACGATGGCATTGTCAAAATCCTCGATATTCGAACGCAAAAGGTACTTTTGCCCCTAATTTAATTTTTCAAGAGTTCCACTTTAACCCCGCTCCGCTTGAGATTTGGAACCCGGGCACCCGCGCAATCGATTCTACGCGAAAAATTACCCCTAGGAACGGTCTTGTCGAAATATCTATAGAATAGTTCTATTGGAACAATCTGGGGTAGCCGGGGCCATAGGCCACGCAACGCCAAAAATCGCATTTTATATGGTCGAATCCCCCGCGACGGGTAATCTTTTTTGGCGTTTCAAAGGCCCTATCCGATGTATTTTTTCACGAGGAACACGATGGCATTGTCAAAATCCTCGATATTCGGACGCAAAAGCTACTTCTGCCCCTAATTTCATTCTTCAAGAGATCCACTTTAACTCCGCTCCGCTTGAGATTTGGAACCCGGGCACCCGCGCAATCGATTCTACGCGAAAAATTACCCCTAGGAACGGTCTTGTCGAAATATCTATAGAATAGTTCTATTGGAACAATCTGGGGTAGACGGGGCCATAGGCCACGCTACGCCAAAAATCGCATTTTATATGGTCGAATCTCCCGCGACGGGTAATCTTTTTTGGCCTTTCCCAAAGGCCCTATCCGATGTATTTTTTCACGAGGAACACGATGGCATTGTCAAAATCCTCGATATTCGAACGCAAAAGGAACTTTTGCCCCTAATTTCATTTTTCAAGAGATCCACTTTAACTCCGCTCCGCTTGAGATTTGGAATCCGGGCACCCGCGCAATCGATTCTACGCGAAAAATTACCCCTAGGAACGGTCTTGTCGAAATATCTATGGAATAGTTCTATTGGAACAATCTGGGGTAGCCGGGGCCATAGGCCACGCAACGCCAAAAATCCCATTTTATATGGTCGAATCTCCCGCGACGGGTAATCTTTTTTGGCGTTTCCCAAAGGCCCTATCCGATGTATTTTTTCACGAGGAACACGGTGGCATTGTCAAAATCCTCGATATTCGAACGCAAAAGGTACTTTTGCCCCTAATTTAATTTTTCAAGAGATCCACTTTAACTCCGCTCCGCTTGAGATTTGGAACCCGGGCACCCGCGCAATCGATTCTACGCGAAAAATTACCCCTAGGAACGGTCTTGTCGAAATATCTATAGAATAGTTCTATTGGAACAATCTGGGGTAGCCGGGGCCATAGGCCACGCAACGCCAAAAATCGCATTTTATATGGTCGAATCTCCCGCGACGGGTAATCTTTTTTGGCGTTTCCCAAAGGCCCTATCCGATGTATTTTTTCACGAGGAACACGATGGCATTGTCAAAATCCTCGATATTCGAACGCAAAAGGTACTTTTGCCCCTAATTTCATTTTTCAAGAGATCCACTTTAACTCCGCTCCGCTTGAGATTTGGAACCCGGGCACCCGCGCAATCGATTCTACGCGAAAAATTACCCCTAGGAACGGTCTTGTCGAAATATCTATAGAATAGTTCTATTGGAACAATCTGGGGTAGACGGGGCCATAGGCCACGCTACGCCAAAAATCGCATTTTATATGGTCGAATCTCCCGCGACGGGTAATCTTTTTTGGCCTCTCCCAAAGGCCCTATCCGATGTATTTTTTCACGAGGAACACGATGGCATTGTCAAAATCCTCGATATTCGAACGCAAAAGGTACTTTTGCCCCTAATTTAATTTTTCAAGAGATCCACTTTAACTCCGCTCCGCTTGAGATTTGGAATCCGGACACCCGCGCAATCGATTCTACGCGAAAAATTACCACTAGGAACGGTCTTGTCGAAATATCTATAGAATAGTTCTATTGGACAATCTGGGGTAGCCGGGGCCATAGGCCACGCAACGCCAAAAATCGCATTTTATATGGTCGAATCTCCCGCGACGGGTAATCTTTTTTGGCGTTTCCCAAAGGCCCTATCCGATGTATTTTTTCACGAGGAACACGATGGCATTGTCAAAATCCTCGATATTCGAACGCAAAAGGTACTTTTGCCCCTAATTTAATTTTTCAAGAGATCCACTTTAACTCCGCTCCGCTTGAGATTTGGAATCCGGGCACCCGCGCAATCGATTCTACGCGAAAAATTGCCCCTAGGAACGGTCTTGTCGAAATATCTATAGAATAGTTCTATTGGTACAATCTGGGGTAGCCGGGGCCATAGGCCACTCAACGCCAAAAATCGGATTTTATATGGTCGAATCTCCCGCGACGGTTAATCTTTTTTGGCGTTTCCCAAAGGCCCTATCCGATGTATTTTTTCACGAGGAACACGATGGCATTGTCAAAATCCTCGATAATCGAACGCAAAAGGTACTTTTGCCCCTAATTTCATTCTTCAAGAGATCCACTTTAACTCCGCTCCGCTTGAGATTTGGAACCCGGGCACCCGCGCAATCGATTCTACGCGAAAAATTACCCGTAGGAACGGTCTTGTCGAAATATCTATAGAATAGTTCTATTGGAACAATCTGGGGTAGCCGGGGCCATAGGCCACGCAACGCCAAAAATCGCATTTTATATGGTCGAATCTCCCGCGACGGGTAATCTTTTTTGGCCTTTCCCAAAGGCCCTATCCGATGTATTTTTTCACGAGGAACACGATGGCATTGTCAAAATCCTCGATATTCGAACGCAAAAGGTACTTTTGCCCCTAATTTAATTTTTCAAGAGATCCACTTTAACTCCGCTCCGCTTGAGATTTGGAATCCGGGCACCCGCGCAATCGATTCTACGCGAAAAATTACCCCTAGGAACGGTCTTGTCGAAATATCTATAGAATAGTTCTATTGGTACAATCTGGGGTAGCCGGGGCCATAGGCCACTCAACGCCAAAAATCGGATTTTATATGGTCGAATCTCCCGCGACGGTTAATCTTTTTTGGCGTTTCCCAAAGGCCCTATCCGATGTATTTTTTCACGAGGAACACGATGGCATTGTCAAAATCCTCGATAATCGAACGCAAAAGGTACTTTTGCCCCTAATTTCATTCTTCAAGAGATCCACTTTAACTCCGCTCCGCTTGAGATTTGGAACCCGGGCACCCGCGCAATCGATTCTACGCGAAAAATTACCCGTAGGAACGGTCTTGTCGAAATATCTATAGAATAGTTCTATTGGAACAATCTGGGGTTGCCGGGGCCATAGGCCACGCAACGCCAAAAATCGCATTTTATATGGTCGAATCTCCCGCGACGGGTAATCTTTTTTGGCCTTTCCCAAAGGCCCTATCCGATGTATTTTTTCACGAGGAACACGATGGCATTGTCAAAATCCTCGATATTCGAACGCAAAAGGAACTTTTGCCCCTAATTTCATTTTTCAAGAGATCCTCTTTAACTCCGCTCCGCTTGAGATTTGGAATCCGGACACCCGCGCAATCGATTCTACGCGAAAAATTACCACTAGGAACGGTCTTGTCAAAATATCTATAGAATAGTTCTATTGGAACAATCTGGGGTAGCCGGGGCCATAGGCCACGCAACGCCAAAAATCGCATTTTATATGGTCGAATCTCCCGCGACGGGTAATCTTTTTTGGCCTTTCCCAAAGGCCCTATCCGATGTATTTTTTCACGAGGAACACGATGGCATTGTCAAAATCCTCGATATTCGAACGCAAAAGGTACTTTTGCCCCTAATTTAATTTTTCAAGAGTTCCACTTTAACCCCGCTCCGCTTGAGATTTGGAACCCGGGCACCCGCGCAATCGATTCTACGCGAAAAATTACCCCTAGGAACGGTCTTGTCGAAATATCTATAGAATAGTTCTATTGGAACAATCTGGGGTAGCCGGGGCCATAGGCCACGCAACGCCAAAAATCGCATTTTATATGGTCGAATCCCCCGCGACGGGTAATCTTTTTTGGCGTTTCAAAGGCCCTATCCGATGTATTTTTTCACGAGGAACACGATGGCATTGTCAAAATCCTCGATATTCGGACGCAAAAGCTACTTCTGCCCCTAATTTCATTCTTCAAGAGATCCAATTTAACTCCGCTCCGCTTGAGATTTGGAACCCGGGCACCCGCGCAATCAATTCTACGCGAAAAATTACCCCTAGGAACGGTCTTGTCGAATTATCTATAGAATAGTTCTATTGGAACAATCTGGGGTAGCCGGGGCCATAGGCCACTCAACGCCAAAAATTGGATTTTATATGGTCGAATCTCCCGCGACGGTTAATCTTTTTTGGCGTTTCCCAAAGGCCCTATCCGATGTATTTTTTCACGAGGAACACGATGGCATTGTCAAAATCCTCGATATTCGAACGCAAAAGGTACTTTTGCCCCTAATTTCATTCTTCAAGAGATCCACTTTAACTCCGCTCCGCTTGAGATTTGGAACCCGGGCACCCGCGCAATCGGTTCTACGCGAAAAATTACCCCTAGGAACGGTCTTGTCGAAATATCTATAGAATAGTTCTATTGGAACAATCTGGGGTAGCCGGGGCCATAGGCCACGCAACGCCAAAAATCGCATTTTATATGGTCGAATCTCCCGCGACGGGTAATCTTTTTTGGCGTTTCCCAAAGGCCCTATCCGATGTATTTTTTCACGAGGAACACGATGGCATTGTCAAAATCCTCGATATTCGAACGCAAAAGGTACTTTTGCCCCTAATTTCATTTTTCAAGAGATCCTCTTTAACTCCGCTCCGCTTGAGATTTGGAATCCGGACACCCGCGCAATCGATTCTACGCGAAAAATTACCACTAGGAACGGTCTTGTCGAAATATCTATAGAATAGTTCTATTGGAACAATCTGGGGTAGCCGGGGCCATAGGCCACGCAACGCCAAAAATCGCATTTTATATGGTCGAATCTCCCGCGACGGGTAATCTTTTTTGGCGTTTCCCAAAGGCCCTATCCGATGTATTTTTTCACGAGGAACACGGTGGCATTGTCAAAATCCTCGATATTCGAACGCAAAAGGTACTTTTGCCCCTAATTTAATTTTTCAAGAGATCCACTTTAACTCCGCTCCGCTTGAGATTTGGAATCCGGGCACCCGCGCAATCGATTCTACGCGAAAAATTACCCCTAGGAACGGTCTTGTCGAAATATCTATAGAATAGTTCTATTGGAACAATCTGGGGTAGCCGGGGCCATAGGCCACGCAACGCCAAAAATCGCATTTTATATGGTCGAATCTCCCGCGACGGGTAATCTTTTTTGGCCTTTCCCAAAGGCCCTATCCGATGTATTTTTTCACGAGGAACACGATGGCATTGTCAAAATCCTCGATATTCGAACGCAAAAGGTACTTTTGCCCCTAATTTCATTTTTCAAGAGATCCACTTTAACTCCGCTCCGCTTGAGATTTGCAACCCGGGCTCCCGCGCAATCGATTCTACGCGAAAAATTACCCCTAGGAACGGTCTTGTCGAAATATCTATAGAATAGTTCTATTGGAACAATCTGGGGTAGCCGGGGCCATAGGCCACGTAACGCCAAAAATCGCATTTTATATGGTCGAATCTCCCGCGACGGGTAATCTTTTTTGGCGTTTCCCAAAGGCCCTATCCGATGTATTTTTTCACGAGGAACACGGTGGCATTGTCAAAATCCTCGATATTCGAACGCAAAAGGTACTTTTGCCCCTAATTTAATTTTTCAAGAGATCCACTTTAACTCCGCTCCGCTTGAGATTTGGAATCCGGGCACCCGCGCAATCGATTCTACGCGAAAAATTACCCCTAGGAACGGTCTTGTCGAAATATCTATGGAATAGTTCTATTGGAACAATCTGGGGTAGCCGGGGCCATAGGCCACGCAACGCCAAAAATCGCATTTTATATGGTCGAATCTCCCGCGACGGGTAATCTTTTTTGGCGTTTCCCAAAGGCCCTATCCGATGTATTTTTTCACGAGGAACACGATGGCATTGTCAAAATCCTCGATATTCGAACGCAAAAGGTACTTTTGCCCCTAATTTCATTTTTCGAGAGATCCTCTTTAACTCCGCTCCGCTTGAGATTTGGAATCCGGACACCCGCGCAATCGATTCTACGCGAAAAATTACCACTAGGAACGGTCTTGTCGAAATATCTATAGAATAGTTCTATTGGAACAATCTGGGGTAGCCGGGGCCATAGGCCACGCAACGCCAAAAATCGCATTTTATATGGTCGAATCTCCCGCGACGGTTAATCTTTTTTGGCGTTTCCCAAAGGCCCTATCCGATGTATTTTTTCACGAGGAACACGATGGCATTGTCAAAATCCTCGATATTCGAACGCAAAAGGTACTTTTGCCCCTAATTTCATTCTTCAAGAGATCCACTTTAACTCCGCTCCGCTTGAGATTTGGAATCCGGGCACCCGCGCAATCGATTCTACGCGAAAAATTACCCCTAGGAACGGTCTTGTCGAAATATCTATAGAATAGTTCTATTGGTACAATCTGGGGTAGCCGGGGCCATAGGCCACTCAACGCCAAAAATCGGATTTTATATGGTCGAATCTCCCGCGACGGTTAATCTTTTTTGGCGTTTCCCAAAGGCCCTATCCGATGTATTTTTTCACGAGGAACACGATGGCATTGTCAAAATCCTCGATAATCGAACGCAAAAGGTACTTTTGCCCCTAATTTCATTCTTCAAGAGATCCACTTTAACTCCGCTCCGCTTGAGATTTGGAACCCGGGCACCCGCGCAATCGATTCTACGCGAAAAATTACCCGTAGGAACGGTCTTGTCGAAATATCTATAGAATAGTTCTATTGGAACAATCTGGGGTTGCCGGGGCCATAGGCCACGCAACGCCAAAAATCGCATTTTATATGGTCGAATCTCCCGCGACGGGTAATCTTTTTTGGCCTTTCCCAAAGGCCCTATCCGATGTATTTTTTCACGAGGAACACGATGGCATTGTCAAAATCCTCGATATTCGAACGCAAAAGGAACTTTTGCCCCTAATTTCATTTTTCAAGAGATCCTCTTTAACTCCGCTCCGCTTGAGATTTGGAATCCGGACACCCGCGCAATCGATTCTACGCGAAAAATTACCACTAGGAACGGTCTTGTCAAAATATCTATAGAATAGTTCTATTGGAACAATCTGGGGTAGCCGGGGCCATAGGCCACGCAACGCCAAAAATCGCATTTTATATGGTCGAATCTCCCGCGACGGGTAATCTTTTTTGGCCTTTCCCAAAGGCCCTATCCGATGTATTTTTTCACGAGGAACACGATGGCATTGTCAAAATCCTCGATATTCGAACGCAAAAGGTACTTTTGCCCCTAATTTAATTTTTCAAGAGTTCCACTTTAACCCCGCTCCGCTTGAGATTTGGAACCCGGGCACCCGCGCAATCGATTCTACGCGAAAAATTACCCCTAGGAACGGTCTTGTCGAAATATCTATAGAATAGTTCTATTGGAACAATCTGGGGTAGCCGGGGCCATAGGCCACGCAACGCCAAAAATCGCATTTTATATGGTCGAATCCCCCGCGACGGGTAATCTTTTTTGGCGTTTCAAAGGCCCTATCCGATGTATTTTTTCACGAGGAACACGATGGCATTGTCAAAATCCTCGATATTCGGACGCAAAAGCTACTTCTGCCCCTAATTTCATTCTTCAAGAGATCCACTTTAACTCCGCTCCGCTTGAGATTTGGAACCCGGGCACCCGCGCAATCAATTCTACGCGAAAAATTACCCCTAGGAACGGTCTTGTCGAATTATCTATAGAATAGTTCTATTGGAACAATCTGGGGTAGCCGGGGCCATAGGCCACTCAACGCCAAAAATTGGATTTTATATGGTCGAATCTCCCGCGACGGTTAATCTTTTTTGGCGTTTCCCAAAGGCCCTATCCGATGTATTTTTTCACGAGGAACACGATGGCATTGTCAAAATCCTCGATATTCGAACGCAAAAGGTACTTTTGCCCCTAATTTCATTCTTCAAGAGATCCACTTTAACTCCGCTCCGCTTGAGATTTGGAACCCGGGCACCCGCGCAATCGGTTCTACGCGAAAAATTACCCCTAGGAACGGTCTTGTCGAAATATCTATAGAATAGTTCTATTGGAACAATCTGGGGTAGCCGGGGCCATAGGCCACGCAACGCCAAAAATCGCATTTTATATGGTCGAATCTCCCGCGACGGGTAATCTTTTTTGGCGTTTCCCAAAGGCCCTATCCGATGTATTTTTTCACGAGGAACACGATGGCATTGTCAAAATCCTCGATATTCGAACGCAAAAGGTACTTTTGCCCCTAATTTCATTTTTCAAGAGATCCTCTTTAACTCCGCTCCGCTTGAGATTTGGAATCCGGACACCCGCGCAATCGATTCTACGCGAAAAATTACCACTAGGAACGGTCTTGTCGAAATATCTATAGAATAGTTCTATTGGAACAATCTGGGGTAGCCGGGGCCATAGGCCACGCAACGCCAAAAATCGCATTTTATATGGTCGAATCTCCCGCGACGGGTAATCTTTTTTGGCGTTTCCCAAAGGCCCTATCCGATGTATTTTTTCACGAGGAACACGGTGGCATTGTCAAAATCCTCGATATTCGAACGCAAAAGGTACTTTTGCCCCTAATTTAATTTTTCAAGAGATCCACTTTAACTCCGCTCCGCTTGAGATTTGGAATCCGGGCACCCGCGCAATCGATTCTACGCGAAAAATTACCCCTAGGAACGGTCTTGTCGAAATATCTATAGAATAGTTCTATTGGAACAATCTGGGGTAGCCGGGGCCATAGGCCACGCAACGCCAAAAATCGCATTTTATATGGTCGAATCTCCCGCGACGGGTAATCTTTTTTGGCCTTTCCCAAAGGCCCTATCCGATGTATTTTTTCACGAGGAACACGATGGCATTGTCAAAATCCTCGATATTCGAACGCAAAAGGTACTTTTGCCCCTAATTTCATTTTTCAAGAGATCCACTTTAACTCCGCTCCGCTTGAGATTTGCAACCCGGGCTCCCGCGCAATCGATTCTACGCGAAAAATTACCCCTAGGAACGGTCTTGTCGAAATATCTATAGAATAGTTCTATTGGAACAATCTGGGGTAGCCGGGGCCATAGGCCACGCAACGCCAAAAATCGCATTTTATATGGTCGAATCTCCCGCGACGGTTAATCTTTTTTGGCGTTTCCCAAAGGCCCTATCCGATGTATTTTTTCACGAGGAACACGATGGCATTGTCAAAATCCTCGATATTCGAACGCAAAAGGTACTTTTGCCCCTAATTTCATTCTTCAAGAGATCCACTTTAACTCCGCTCCGCTTGAGATTTGGAATCCGGGCACCCGCGCAATCGATTCTACGCGAAAAATTACCCCTAGGAACGGTCTTGTCGAAATATCTATAGAATAGTTCTATTGGTACAATCTGGGGTAGCCGGGGCCATAGGCCACTCAACGCCAAAAATCGGATTTTATATGGTCGAATCTCCCGCGACGGTTAATCTTTTTTGGCGTTTCCCAAAGGCCCTATCCGATGTATTTTTTCACGAGGAACACGATGGCATTGTCAAAATCCTCGATAATCGAACGCAAAAGGTACTTTTGCCCCTAATTTCATTCTTCAAGAGATCCACTTTAACTCCGCTCCGCTTGAGATTTGGAACCCGGGCACCCGCGCAATCGATTCTACGCGAAAAATTACCCGTAGGAACGGTCTTGTCGAAATATCTATAGAATAGTTCTATTGGAACAATCTGGGGTTGCCGGGGCCATAGGCCACGCAACGCCAAAAATCGCATTTTATATGGTCGAATCTCCCGCGACGGGTAATCTTTTTTGGCCTTTCCCAAAGGCCCTATCCGATGTATTTTTTCACGAGGAACACGATGGCATTGTCAAAATCCTCGATATTCGAACGCAAAAGGAACTTTTGCCCCTAATTTCATTTTTCAAGAGATCCTCTTTAACTCCGCTCCGCTTGAGATTTGGAATCCGGACACCCGCGCAATCGATTCTACGCGAAAAATTACCACTAGGAACGGTCTTGTCAAAATATCTATAGAATAGTTCTATTGGAACAATCTGGGGTAGCCGGGGCCATAGGCCACGCAACGCCAAAAATCGCATTTTATATGGTCGAATCTCCCGCGACGGGTAATCTTTTTTGGCCTTTCCCAAAGGCCCTATCCGATGTATTTTTTCACGAGGAACACGATGGCATTGTCAAAATCCTCGATATTCGAACGCAAAAGGTACTTTTGCCCCTAATTTAATTTTTCAAGAGTTCCACTTTAACCCCGCTCCGCTTGAGATTTGGAACCCGGGCACCCGCGCAATCGATTCTACGCGAAAAATTACCCCTAGGAACGGTCTTGTCGAAATATCTATAGAATAGTTCTATTGGAACAATCTGGGGTAGCCGGGGCCATAGGCCACGCAACGCCAAAAATCGCATTTTATATGGTCGAATCCCCCGCGACGGGTAATCTTTTTTGGCGTTTCAAAGGCCCTATCCGATGTATTTTTTCACGAGGAACACGATGGCATTGTCAAAATCCTCGATATTCGGACGCAAAAGCTACTTCTGCCCCTAATTTCATTCTTCAAGAGATCCACTTTAACTCCGCTCCGCTTGAGATTTGGAACCCGGGCACCCGCGCAATCAATTCTACGCGAAAAATTACCCCTAGGAACGGTCTTGTCGAATTATCTATAGAATAGTTCTATTGGAACAATCTGGGGTAGCCGGGGCCATAGGCCACTCAACGCCAAAAATTGGATTTTATATGGTCGAATCTCCCGCGACGGTTAATCTTTTTTGGCGTTTCCCAAAGGCCCTATCCGATGTATTTTTTCACGAGGAACACGATGGCATTGTCAAAATCCTCGATATTCGAACGCAAAAGGTACTTTTGCCCCTAATTTCATTTTTCAAGAGATCCACTTTAACTCCGCTCCGCTTGAGATTTGCAACCCGGGCTCCCGCGCAATCGATTCTACGCGAAAAATTACCCCTAGGAACGGTCTTGTCGAAATATCTATAGAATAGTTCTATTGGAACAATCTGGGGTAGCCGGGGCCATAGGCCACGTAACGCCAAAAATCGCATTTTATATGGTCGAATCTCCCGCGACGGGTAATCTTTTTTGGCGTTTCCCAAAGGCCCTATCCGATGTATTTTTTCACGAGGAACACGGTGGCATTGTCAAAATCCTCGATATTCGAACGCAAAAGGTACTTTTGCCCCTAATTTAATTTTTCAAGAGATCCACTTTAACTCCGCTCCGCTTGAGATTTGGAATCCGGGCACCCGCGCAATCGATTCTACGCGAAAAATTACCCCTAGGAACGGTCTTGTCGAAATATCTATGGAATAGTTCTATTGGAACAATCTGGGGTAGCCGGGGCCATAGGCCACGCAACGCCAAAAATCGCATTTTATATGGTCGAATCTCCCGCGACGGGTAATCTTTTTTGGCGTTTCCCAAAGGCCCTATCCGATGTATTTTTTCACGAGGAACACGATGGCATTGTCAAAATCCTCGATATTCGAACGCAAAAGGTACTTTTGCCCCTAATTTCATTTTTCGAGAGATCCTCTTTAACTCCGCTCCGCTTGAGATTTGGAATCCGGACACCCGCGCAATCGATTCTAAGCGAAAAATTACCACTAGGAACGGTCTTGTCGAAATATCTATAGAATAGTTCTATTGGAACAATCTGGGGTAGCCGGGGCCATAGGCCACGCAACGCCAAAAATCGCATTTTATATGGTCGAATCTCCCGCGACGGTTAATCTTTTTTGGCGTTTCAAAGGCCCTATCCGATGTATTTTTTCACGAGGAACACGATGGCATTGTCAAAATCCTCGATATTCGGACGCAAAAGGTACTTTTGCCCCTAATTTCATTCTTCAAGAGATTCACTTTAACTCCGCTCCGCTTGAGATTTGGAACCCGGGCACCCGCGCAATCGATTCTACGCGAAAAATTACCACTAGGAACGGTCTTGTCGAAATATCTATAGAATAGTTCTATTGAAACAATCTGGGGTAGCCGGGGCCATAGGCCACGCTACGCCAAAAATCGCATTTTATATGGTCGAATCTCCCGCGACGGGGAATCTTTTTTGGCCTTTCCCAAAGGCCCTATCCGATGTATTTTTTCACGAGGAACACGATGGCATTGTCAAAATCCTCGATATTCGAACGCAAAAGGTACTTTTGCCCCTAATTTCATTTTTCAAGTGATCCACTTTAACTCCGCTCCGCTTGAGATTTGGAACCCGGGCACCCGCGCAATCGATTCTACGCGAAAAATTACCCCTAGGAACGGTCTTGTCGAAATATCTATAGAATAGTTATATTGGTACAATCTGGGGTAGCTGGGGCCATAGGCCACTCAACGCCAAAAATCGGATTTTATATGGTCGAATCTCCCGCGACGGTTAATCTTTTTTGGCGTTTCCCAAAGGCCCTAACCGATGTATTTTTTCATGAGGAACACGATGGCATTGTCAAAATCCTCGATATTCGAACGCAAAAGGTACTTTTGCCCCTAATTTCATTCTTGAAGAGATCCACTTTAACTCCGCTCCGCTTGTGATTTGGAACCCGGGCACCCGCGCAATCGATTCTACGCGAAAAATTACCCCTAGGAACGGTCTTGTCGAAATATCTATAGAATAGTTCTATTGGAACAATCTGGGGTAGACGGGGCCATAGGCCACGCAACGCCAAAAATCGCATTTTATATGGTCGAATCTCCCGCGACGGGTAATCTTTTTTGGCCTCTCCCAAAGGCCCTATCCGATGTATTTTTTCACGAGGAACACGATGGCATTGTCAAAATCCTCGATATTCGAACGCAAAAGATACTTTTGCCCCTAATTTAATTTTTCAAGAGATCCAATTTAACTCCGCTCCGCTTGAGATTTGGAACCCGGGCACCCGCGCAATCGATTCTACGCGAAAAATTACCCCTAGGAACGGTCTTGTCGAAATATCTATGGAATAGTTCTATTGGAACAATCTGGGGTAGCCGGGGCCATAGGCCACGCAACGCCAAAAATCGCATTTTATATGGTCGAATCTCCCGCGACGGGTAATCTTTTTTGGCGTTTCCCAAAGGCCCTATCCGATGTATTTTTTCACGAGGAACACGGTGGCATTGTCAAAATCCTCGATATTCGAACGCAAAAGGTACTTTTGCCCCTAATTTAATTTTTCAAGAGATCCACTTTAACTCCGCTCCGCTTGAGATTTGGAACCCGGGCACCCGCGCAATCGATTCTACGCGAAAAATTACACCTAGGAACGGTCTTGTCGAAATATCTATAGAATAGTTCTATTGGAACAATCTGGGGTAGCCGGGGCCATAGGCCACGCAACGCCAAAAATCGCATTTTATAAGGTCGAATCTCCCGCGACGGGTAATCTTTTTTGGCGTTTCCCAAAGGCCCTATCCGATGTATTTTTTCACGAGGAACACGATGGCATTGTCAAAATCCTCGATATTCGAACGCAAAAGGTACTTTTGCCCCTAATTTAATTTTTCAAGAGATCCACTTTAACTCCGCTCCGCTTGAGATTTGGAATCCGGGCACCCGCGCAATCGATTCTACGCGAAAAATTACCCCTAGGAACGGTCTTGTCGAAATATCTATAGAATAGTTCTATTGGTACAATCTGGGGTAGCCGGGGCCATAGGCCACTCAACGCCAAAAATCGCATTTTATATGGTCGAATCTTCCGCGACAAGTAATCTTTTTTGGCGTTTCCCAAAGGCCCTATCCGATGTATTTTTTCACGAGGAACACGATGGCATTGTCAAAATCCTCGATATTCGAACGCAAAAGGTATTTAGCCCCTAATTTCATTTTTCAAGAGATCCTCTTTAACTCCGCTCCGCTTGAGATTTCGAATCCGGGCACCCGCGCAATCGATTCTACGCGAAAAATTACCACTAGGAACGGTCTTGTCGAAATATCTATAGAATAGTTCTATTGGATCAATCTGGGGTAGCCGGGGCCATAGGCCACGCAACGCCAAAAATCGCATTTTATATGGTCGATTCTCCCGCGACGGGTAATCTTTTTTGGCCTTTCCCAAAGGCCCTATCCGATGTATTTTTTCACGAGGAACACGATGGCATTGTCAAAATCCTCGATATTCGAACGCAAAAGGTACTTTTGCCCATAATTTAATTTTTCAAGAGATCCACTTTAACTCCGCTCCGCTTGAGATTTGGAACCCGGGCACCCGCGCAATCGATTCTACGCGAAAAATTACACATAGGAACGGTCTTGTCGAAATATCTATAGAATAGTTCTATTGGTACAATCTGGGGTAGCCGGGGCCATAGGCCACTCAACGCCAAAAATCGGATTTTATATGGCCGAATCTCCCGCGACGGTTAATCTTTTTTGGCGTTTCCCAAAGGCCCTATCCGATGTATTTTTTCACGAGGAACACGATGGCATTGTCAAAATCCTCGATATTCGAACGCAAAAGGAACTTTTGCCCCTAATTTAATTTTTCAAGAGATCCACTTTAACTCCGCTCCGCTTGAGATTTGGAACCCGGGCACCCGCGCAATCGATTCTACGCGAAAAATTACCCCTAGGAACGGTCTTGTTGAAATATCTATAGAATAGTTCTATTGGAACAATCTGTGGTAGCCGGGGACATAGGCCACGCAACGCCAAAAATCGCATTTTATATGGTCGAATCTTCCGCGACAAGTAATCTTTTTTGGCGTTTCCCAAAGGCCCTATCCGATGTATTTTTTCACGAGGAACACGATGGCATTGTCAAAATCCTCGATATTCGAACGCAAAAGGTATTTTGCCCCTAATTTCATTTTTCAAGAGATCCTCTTTAACTCCGCTCCGCTTGAGATTTCGAATCCGGGCACCCGCGCAATCGATTCTACGCGAAAAATTACCACTAGGAACGGTCTTGTCGAAATATCTATAGAATAGTTCTATTGGATCAATCTGGGGTAGCCGGGGCCATAGGCCACGCAACGCCAAAAATCGCATTTTATATGGTCGATTCTCCCGCGACGGGTAATCTTTTTTGGCCTTTCCCAAAGGCCCTATCCGATGTATTTTTTCACGAGGAACACGATGGCATTGTCAAAATCCTCGATATTCGAACGCAAAAGGTACTTTTGCCCCTAATTTAATTTTTCAAGAGATCCACTTTAACTCCTCTCCGCTTGAGATTTGGAACCCGGGCACCCGCGCAATCGATTCTACGCGAAAAATTACACCTAGGAACGGTCTTGTCGAAATATCTATAGAATAGTTCTATTGGAACAATCTGGGGTAGCCGGGGCCATAGGCCACGCAACGCCAAAAATCGCATTTTATATGGTCGAATCTCCCGCGACGGGTAATCTTTTTTGGCGTTTCCCAAAGGCCCTATCCGATGTATTTTTTCACGAGGAACACGATGGCATTGTCAAAATCCTCGATATTCGAACGCAAAAGGTACTTTTGCCCCTAATTTCATTTTTCAAGAGATCCTCTTTAACTCCGCTCCGCTTGAGATTTGGAATCCGGGCACCCGCGCAATCGATTCTACGCGAAAAATTACCACTAGGAACGGTCTTGTCGAAATATCTATAGAATAGTTCTATTGGAACAATCTGAGGTAGCCGGGGCCATAGGCCACACAACGCCAAAAATCGCATTTTATATGGTCGAATCTCCCGCGACGGGTAATCTTTTTTGGCCTTTCCCAAAGGCCCTATCCGATGTATTTTTTCACGAGGAACACGATGGCATTGTCAAAATCCTCGATATTCGAACGCAAAAGGTACTTTTGCCCCTAATTTCATTTTTCAAGAGATCCACTTTAACTCCGCTCCGCTTGAGATTTGGAACCCGGGCACCCGCGCAATCGATTCTACGCGAAAAATTACCCCTAGGAACGGTCTTGTCGAAATATCTATAGAATAGTTCTATTGGTACAATCTGGGGTAGCTGGGGCCATAGGCCACTCAACGCCAAAAATCGGATTTTATATCGTCGAATCTCCCGCGACGGTTAATCTTTTTTGGCGTTTCAAAGGCCCTATCCGATGTATTTTTTCACGAGGAACACGATGGCATTGTCAAAATCCTCGATATTCGGACGCAAAAGGTACTTTTGCCCCTAATTTCATTCTTCAAGAGTTTCACTTTAACTCTGCTCCGCTTGAGATTTGGAACCCGGGCCCCCGCGCAATCAATTCTACGCGAAAAATTACCCCTAGGAACGGTCTTGTCGAATTATCTATAGAATAGTTCTATTGGAACAATCTGGGGTAGCCGGGGCCATAGGCCACTCAACGCCAAAAATCGGATTTTATATGGTCGAATCTCCCGCGACGGTTAATCTTTTTTGGCGTTTCCCAAAGGCCCTATCCGATGTATTTTTTCACGAGGAACACGATGGCATTGTCAAAATCCTCGATATTCGAACGCAAAAGGTACTTTTGCCCCTAATTTCATTCTTCAAGAGATCCACTTTAACTCCGCTCCGCTTGAGATTTGGAACCCGGGCACCCGCGCAATCGATTCTACGCGAAAAATTACCCCTAGCAACGGTCTTGTCGAAATATCTATAGAATAGTTCTATTGGAACAATCTGGGGTAGCCGGGGCCATAGGCCACGCAACGCCAAAAATCGCATTTTATATGGTCGAATCTCCCGCGACGGGTAATCTTTTTTGGCGTTTCCCAAAGGCCCTATCCGATGTATTTTTTCACGAGGAACACGGTGGCATTGTCAAAATCCTCGATATTCGAACGCAAAAGGTACTTTTGCCCCTAATTTAATTTTTCAAGAGATCCACTTTATCTCCGCTCCGCTTGAGATTTGGAATCCGGGCACCCGCGCAATCGATTCTACGCGAAAAATTACCCCTAGCAACGGTCTTGTCGAAATATCTATAGAATAGTTCTATTGGAACAATCTGGGGTAGCCGGGGCCATAGGCCACGCAACGCCAAAAATCGCATTTTATATGGTCGAATCTCCCGCGACGGGTAATCTTTTTTGGCGTTTCCCAAAGGCCCTATCCGATGTATTTTTTCACGAGGAACACGGTGGCATTGTCAAAATCCTCGATATTCGAACGCAAAAGGTACTTTTGCCCCTAATTTAATTTTTCAAGAGATCCACTTTAACTCCGCTCCGCTTGAGATTTGGAACCCGGGCACCCGCGCAATCGATTCTACGCGAAAAATTACCCCTAGGAACGGTCTTGTCGAAATATCTATAGAATAGTTCTATTGGAACAATCTGGGGTAGCCGGGGCCATAGGCCACGCAACGCCAAAAATCGCATTTTATATGGTCGAATCTCCCGCGACGGGTAATCTTTTTTGGCGTTTCCCAAAGGCCCTATCCGATGTATTTTTTCACGAGGAACACGATGGCATTGTCAAAATCCTCGATATTCGAACGCAAAAGGTATTTTGCCCCTAATTTCATTTTTCAAGAGATCCTCTTTAACTCCGCTCCGCTTGAGATTTCGAATCCGGGCACCCGCGCAATCGATTCTACGCGAAAAATTACCACTAGGAACGGTCTTGTCGAAATATCTATAGAATAGTTCTATTGGATCAATCTGGGGTAGCCGGGGCCATAGGCCACGCAACGCCAAAAATCGCATTTTATATGGTCGAATCTCCCGCGACGGGTAATCTTTTTTGGCCTTTCCCAAAGGCCCTATCCGATGTATTTTTTCACGGGGAACACGATGGCATTGTCAAAATACTCGATATTCGAACGCAAAAGGTACTTTTGCCCCTAATTTAATTTTTCAAGTGATCCACTTTAACTCCGCTCCGCTTGAGATTTGGAACCCGGGCACCCGCGCAATCGATTCTACGAGAAAAATTACCCCTAGCAACGGTCTTGTCGAAATATCTATAGAATAGTTCTATTGGTACAATCTGGGGTAGCTGGGGCCATAGGCCACTCAACGCCAAAAATCGGATTTTATATGGTCGAATCTCCCGCGACGGTTAATCTTTTTTGGCGTTTCCCAAAGGCCCTATCCGATGTATTTTTTCACGGGGAACACGATGGCATTGTCAAAATCCTCGATATTCGAACGCAAAAGGTACTTTTGCCCCTAATTTCATTCTTCAAGAGATCCACTTTAACTCCGCTCCGCTTGAGATTTGGAACCCGGGCACCCGCGCAATCGATTCTACGCGAAAAATTACCCCTAGGAACGGTCTTGTCGAAATATCTATAGAATAGTTCTATTGGAACAATCTGGGGTAGCCGGGGCCATAGGCCACGCAACGCCAAAAATCGCATTTTATATGGTCGAATCTCCCGCGACGGGTAATCTTTTTTGGCGTTTCCCAAAGGCCCTATCCGATGTATTTCTTCACGAGGAACACGATGGCATTGTCAAAATCCTCGATATTCGAACGCAAAAGGTACTTTTGCCCCTAATTTCATTTTTCAAGAGATCCTCTTTAACTCCGCTCCGCTTGAGATTTGGAATCCGGGCACCCGCCCAATCGATTCTACGCGAAAAATTACCACTAGGAACGGTCTTGTCGAAATATCTATAGAATAGTTCTATTGGAACAATCTGGGGTAGCCGGGGCCATAGGCCACACAATGCCAAAAATCGCATTTTACATGGTCGAATCTCCCGCGACGGGTAATCTTTTTTGGCCTTTCCCAAAGGCCCTATCCGATGTATTTTTTCACGAGGAACACGATGGCATTGTCAAAATCCTCGATATTCGAACGCAAAAGGTACTTTTGCCCCTAATTTAATTTTTCAAGAGATCCACTTTAACTCCGCTCCGCTTGAGATTTGGAACCCGGGCACCCGCGCAATCGATTCTACGCGAAAAATTACCCCTAGGAACGGTCTTGTCGAAATATCTATAGAATAGTTCTATTGGAACAATCTGGGGTAGCCGGGGCCATAGGCCACGCAACGCCAAAAATCGCATTTTATATGGTCGAATCTCCCGCGACGGGTAATCTTTTTTGGCCTTTCCCAAAGGCCCTATCCGATGTATTTTTTCACGAGGAACACGATGGCATTGTCAAAATCCTCGATATTCGAACGCAAAAGGTACTTTTGCCCCTAATTTCATTTTTCAAGAGATCCACTTTAACTCCGCTCCGCTTGAGATTTGGAACCCGGACACCCGCGCAATCGATTCTACGCGAAAAATTACTCCTAGGAACGGTCTCGTCGAAATATCTATAGAATAGTTCTATTGGAACAATCTGGGGTAGCCGGGGCCATAGGCCACGCAACGCCAAAAATCGCATTTTATATGGTCGAATCTCCCGCGACGGGTAATCTTTTTTGGCGTTTCCCAAAGGCCCTATCCGATGTATTTTTTCACGAGGAACACGATGGCATTGTCAAAATCCTCGATATTCGAACGCAAAAGGTACTTTTGCCCCTAATTTCATTTTTCAAGAGATCCTCTTTAACTCCGCTCCGCTTGAGATTTGGAATCCGGGCACCCGCGCAATCGATTCTACGCGAAAAATTACCACTAGGAACGGTCTTGTCGAAATATCTATAGAATAGTTCTATTGGAACAATCTGGGGTAGCCGGGGCCATAGGCCACACAACGCCAAAAATCGCATTTTATATGGTCGAATCTCCCGCGACGGGTAATCTTTTTTGGCGTTTCCCAAAGGCCCTATCCGATGTATTTTTTCACGAGGAACACGATGGCATTGTCAAAATCCTCGATATTCGAACGCAAAAGGTACTTTTGCCCCTAATTTAATTTTTCAAGAGATCCACTTTAACTCCGCTCCGCTTGAGATTTGGAACCCGGGCACCCGCGCAATCGATTCTACGCGAAAAATTACACCTAGGAACGGTCTTGTCGAAATATCTATAGAATAGTTCTATTGGAACAATCTGGGGTAGCCGGGGCCATAGGCCACGCAACGCCAAAAATCGCATTTTATAAGGTCGAATCTCCCGCGACGGGTAATCTTTTTTGGCGTTTCCCAAAGGCCCTATCCGATGTATTTTTTCACGAGGAACACGATGGCATTGTCAAAATCCTCGATATTCGAACGCAAAAGGTACTTTTGCCCCTAATTTAATTTTTCAAGAGATCCACTTTAACTCCGCTCCGCTTGAGATTTGGAATCCGGGCACCCGCGCAATCGATTCTACGCGAAAAATTACCCCTAGGAACGGTCTTGTCGAAATATCTATAGAATAGTTCTATTGGTACAATCTGGGGTAGCCGGGGCCATAGGCCACTCAACGCCAAAAATCGGATTTTATATGGTCGAATCTCCCGCGACGGTTAATCTTTTTTGGCGTTTCCCAAAGGCCCTATCCGATGTATTTTTTCACGAGGAACACGATGGCATTGTCAAAATCCTCGATATTCGAACGCAAAAGGAACTTTTGCCCCTAATTTAATTTTTCAAGAGATCCACTTTAACTCCGCTCCGCTTGAGATTTGGAACCCGGGCACCCGCGCAATCGATTCTACGCGAAAAATTACCCCTAGGAACGGTCTTGTCGAAATATCTATAGAATAGTTCTATTGGAACAATCTGGGGTAGCCGGGGCCATAGGCCACGCAACGCCAAAAATCGCATTTTATATGGTCGAATCTCCCGCGACGGGTAATCTTTTTTGGCGTTTCCCAAAGGCCCTATCCGATGTATTTTTTCACGAGGAACACGATGGCATTGTCAAAATTCTCGATATTCGAACGCAAAAGGTATTTTGCCCCTAATTTCATTTTTCAAGAGATCCTCTTTAACTCCGCTCCGCTTGAGATTTCGAATCCGGGCACCCGCGCAATCGATTCTACGCGAAAAATTACCACTAGGAACGGTCTTGTCGAAATATCTATAGAATAGTTCTATTGGATCAATCTGGGGTAGCCGGGGCCATAGGCCACGCAACGCCAAAAATCGCATTTTATATGGTCGAATCTCCCGCGACGGGTAATCTTTTTTGGCCTTTCCCAAAGGCCCTATCCGATGTATTTTTTCACGGGGAACACGATGGCATTGTCAAAATCCTCGATATTCGAACGCAAAAGGTACTTTTGCCCCTAATTTAATTTTTCAAGTGATCCACTTTAACTCCGCTCCGCTTGAGATTTGGAACCCGGGCACCCGCGCAATCGATTCTACGCGAAAAATTACCCCTAGCAACGGTCTTGTCGAAATATCTATAGAATAGTTCTATTGGTACAATCTGGGGTAGCTGGGGCCATAGGCCACTCAACGCCAAAAATCGGATTTTATATGGTCGAATCTCCCGCGACGGTTAATCTTTTTTGGCGTTTCCCAAAGGCCCTATCCGATGTATTTTTTCACGGGGAACACGATGGCATTGTCAAAATCCTCGATATTCGAACGCAAAAGGTACTTTTGCCCCTAATTTCATTCTTCAAGAGATCCACTTTAACTCCGCTCCGCTTGAGATTTGGAACCCGGGCACCCGCGCAATCGATTCTACGCGAAAAATTACCCCTAGGAACGGTCTTGTCGAAATATCTATAGAATAGTTCTATTGGAACAATCTGGGGTAGACGGGGCCATAGGAAACGCAACGCCAAAAATCGCATTTTATATGGTCGAATCTCCCGCGACGGGTAATCTTTTTTGGCCTCTCCCAAAGGCCCTATCCGATGTATTTTTTCACGAGGAACACGATGGCATTGTCAAAATCCTCGATATTCGAACGCAAAAGGTACTTTTGCCCCTAATTTAATTTTTCAAGAGATCCACTTTAACTCCGCTCCGCTTGAGATTTGGAACCCGGGCACCCGCGCAATCGATTCTACGCGAAAAATTACCCCTAGGAACGGTCTTGTCGAAATATCTATAGAATAGTTCTATTGGAACAATCTGGGGTAGCCGGGGCCATAGGCCACGCAACGCCAAAAATCGCATTTTATATGGTCGAATCTCCCGCGACGGGTAATCTTTTTTGGCGTTTCCCAAAGGCCCTATCCGATGTATTTCTTCACGAGGAACACGATGGCATTGTCAAAATCCTCGATATTCGAACGCAAAAGGTACTTTTGCCCCTAATTTCATTTTTCAAGAGATCCTCTTTAACTCCGCTCCGCTTGAGATTTGGAATCCGGGCACCCGCCCAATCGATTCTACGCGAAAAATTACCACTAGGAACGGTCTTGTCGAAATATCTATAGAATAGTTCTATTGGAACAATCTGGGGTAGCCGGGGCCATAGGCCACACAATGCCAAAAATCGCATTTTACATGGTCGAATCTCCCGCGACGGGTAATCTTTTTTGGCCTTTCCCAAAGGCCCTATCCGATGTATTTTTTCACGAGGAACACGATGGCATTGTCAAAATCCTCGATATTCGAACGCAAAAGGTACTTTTGCCCCTAATTTAATTTTTCAAGAGATCCACTTTAACTCCGCTCCGCTTGAGATTTGGAACCCGGGCACCCGCGCAATCGATTCTACGCGAAAAATTACCCCTAGGAACGGTCTTGTCGAAATATCTATAGAATAGTTCTATTGGAACAATCTGGGGTAGCCGGGGCCATAGGCCACGCAACGCCAAAAATCGCATTTTATATGGTCGAATCTCCCGCGACGGGTAATCTTTTTTGGCCTTTCCCAAAGGCCCTATCCGATGTATTTTTCACGAGGAACACGATGGCATTGTCAAAATCCTCGATATTCGAACGCAAAAGGTACTTTTGCCCCTAATTTCATTTTCAAGAGATCCACTTTAACTCCGCTCCGCTTGAGATTTGGAACCCGGACACCCGCGCAATCGATTCTACGCGAAAAATTACCCCTAGGAACGGTCTCGTCGAAATATCTATAGAATAGTTCTATTGGAACAATCTGGGGTAGCCGGGGCCATAGGCCACGCAACGCCAAAAATCGCATTTTATATGGTCGAATCTCCCGCGACGGGTAATCTTTTTTGGCGTTTCCCAAAGGCCCTATCCGATGTATATTTTTCACGAGGAACACGATGGCATTGTCAAAATCCTCGATATTCGAACGCAAAAGGTACTTTTGCCCCTAATTTCATTTTTTCAAGAGATCCTCTTTAACTCCGCTCCGCTTGAGATTTGGAATCCGGGCACCCGCGCAATCGATTCTACGCGAAAAATTACCACTAGGAACGGTCTTGTCGAAATATCTATAGAATAGTTCTATTGGAACAATCTGGGGTAGCCGGGGCCATAGGCCACACAACGCCAAAAATCGCATTTTATATGGTCGAATCTCCCGCGACGGGTAATCTTTTTTGGCCTTTCCCAAAGGCCCTATCCGATGTATTTTTTCACGAGGAACACGATGGCATTGTCAAAATCCTCGATATTCGAACGCAAAAGGTACTTTTGCCCCTAATTTAATTTTTCAAGAGATCCACTTTAACTCCGCTCCGCTTGAGATTTGGAACCCGGGCACCCGCGCAATCGATTCTACGCGAAAAATTACCCCTAGGAACGGTCTTGTCGAAATATCTATAGAGTAGTTCTATTGGAACAATCTGGGGTAGCCGGGGCCATAGGCCACGCAACGCCAAAAATCGCATTTTATATGGTCGAATCTCCCGCGACGGGTAATCTTTTTTGGCGTTTCCCAAAGGCCCTATCCGATGTATTTTTTCACGAGGAACACGATGGCATTGTCAAAATCCTCGATATTCGAACGCAAAAGGTACTTTTGCCCCTAATTTCATTTTTCAAGAGATCCTCTTTAACTCCGCTCCGCTTGAGATTTGGAATCCGGGCACCCGCGCAATCGATTCTACGCGAAAAATTACCACTAGGAACGGTCTTGTCGAAATATCTAAAGAATAGTTCTATTGGAACAATCTGGGGTAGCCGGGGCCATAGGCCACGCAACGCCAAAAATCGCATTTTATATGGTCGAATCTCCCGCGACGGGTAATCTTTTTTGGCCTTTCCCAAAGGCCCTATCCGATGTATTTTTTCACGAGGAGCACGATGGCATTGTCAAAATCCTCGATATTCGAACGCAAAAGGTACTTTTGCCCCTAATTTAATTTTTCAAGAGATCCACTTTAACTCCGCTCCGCTTGAGATTTGGAACCCGGGCACCCGCGCAATCGATTCTACGCGAAAAATTACCCCTAGGAACGGTCTTGTCGAAATATCTATAGAATAGTTCTATTGGAACAATCTGGGGTAGCCGGGGCCATAGGCCACGCAACGCCAAAAATCGCATTTTATATGGTCGAATCTTCCGCGACGGGTAATCTTTTTGGCGTTTCCCAAAGGCCCTATCCGATGTATTTTTTCACGAGGAACACGATGGCATTGTCAAAATCCTCGATATTCGAACGCAAAAGGTAATTTTGCCCCTGATTTCATTTTTCAAGAGATCCACTTTAACTCCGCTCCGCTTGAGATTTGGAACCCGGGCACCCGCGCAATCGATTCTACGCGAAAAATTACCCCTAGGAACGGTCTTGTCGAAATATCTATAGAATAGTTCTATTGGTACAATCTGGGGTAGCTGGGGCCATAGGCCACTCAACGCCAAAAATCGGATTTTATATGGTCGAATCTCCCGCGACGGTTAATCTTTTTTGGCGTTTCCCAAAGGCCCTATCCGATGTATTTTTTCACGAGGAACACGATGGCATTGTCAAAATCCTCGATATTCGAACGCAAAAGGTACTTTTGCCCCTAATTTCATTCTTCAAGAGATCCACTTTAACTCCGCTCCGCTTGAGATTTGGAACCCGGGCACCCGCGCAATCGATTCTACGCGAAAAATTACCCCTAGGAACGGTCTTGTCGAAATATCTATAGAGTAGTTCTATTGGAACAATCTGGGGTAGCCGGGGCCATAGGCCACGCAACGCCAAAAATCGCATTTTATATGGTCAAATCTCCCGCGACGGGTAATCTTTTTTGGCGTTTCCCAAAGGCCCTATCCGATGTATTTTTTCACGAGGAACACGATGGCATTGTCAAAATCCTCGATATTCGAACGCAAAAGGTACTTTTGCCCCTAATTTCATTTTTCAAGAGATCCTCTTTAACTCCGCTCCGCTTGAGATTTGGAATCCGGGCACCCGCGCAATCGATTCTACGCGAAAAATTACCCCTAGGAACGGTCTTGTCGAAATATCTATAGAATAGTTCTATTGGATCAATCTGGGGTAGCCGGGGCCATAGGCCACGCAACGCCAAAAATCGCATTTTATATGGTCGAATCTCCCGCGACGGGTAATCTTTTTTGGCCTTTCCCAAAGGCCCTATCCGATGTATTTTTTCACGAGGAACACGATGGCATTGTCAAAATCCTCGATATTCGAACGCAAAAGGTACTTTTGCCCCTAATTTAATTTTTCAAGAGATCCACTTTAACTCCGCTCCGCTTGAGATTTGGAACCCGGGCACCCGCGCAATCGATTCTACGCGAAAAATTACCCCTAGGAACGGTCTTGTCGAAATATCTATAGAATAGTTCTATTGGAACAATCTGGGGTAGCCGGGGCCATAGGCCACGCAACGCCAAAAATCGCATTTTATATGGTCGAATCTCCCGCGACGGGTAATCTTTTTTGGCCTTTCCCAAAGGCCCTATCCGATGTATTTTTTCACGAGGAACACGATGGCATTGTCAAAATCCTCGATATTCGAACGCAAAAGGTACTTTTGCCCCTAATTTCATTTTTCAAGAGATCCACTTTAACTCCGCTCCGCTTGAGATTTGGAACCCGGGCACCTGCGCAATCGATTCTACGCGAAAAATTACCCCTAGGAACGGTCTTGTCGAAATATCTATAGAATAGTTCTATTGGAACAATCTGGGGTAGCCGGGGCCATAGGCCACGCAACGCCAAAAATCGCATTTTATAAGGTCGAATCTCCCGCGACGGGTAATCTTTTTTGGCGTTTTCCAAAGGCCCTATCCGATGTATTTTTTCACGAGGAACACGATGGCATTGTCAAAATCCTCGATATTCGAACGCAAAAGGTACTTTTGCCCCTAATTTAATTTTTCAAGAGATCCACTTTAACTCCGCTCCGCTTGAGATTTGGAATCCGGGCACCCGCGCAATCGATTCTACGCGAAAAATTACCCCTAGGAACGGTCTTGTCGAAATATCTATAGAATAGTTCTATTGGTACAATCTGGGGTAGCCGGGGCCATAGGCCACTCAACGCCAAAAATCGGATTTTATATGGTCGAATTTCCCGCGACGGTTAATCTTTTTTGGCGTTTCCCAAAGGCCCTATCCGATGTATTTTTTCACGAGGAACACGATGGCATTGTCAAAATCCTCGATAATCGAACGCAAAAGGTACTTTTGCCCCTAATTTCATTCTTCAAGAGATCCACTTTAACTCCGCTCCGCTTGAGATTTGGAACCCGGGCACCCGCGCAATCGATTCTACGCGAAAAATTACCCGTAGGAACGGTCTTGTCGAAATATCTATAGAATAGTTCTATTGGAACAATCTGGGGTAGCCGGGGCCATAGGCCACGCAACGCCAAAAATCGCATTTTATTTGGTCGAATCTCCCGCGACGGGTAATCTTTTTTGGCCTTTCCCAAAGGCCCTATCCGATGTATTTTTTCACGAGGAACACGATGGCATTGTCAAAATCCTCGATATTCGAACGCAAAAGGAACTTTTGCCCATAATTTAATTTTTCAAGAGATCCACTTTAACTCCGCTCCGCTTGAGATTTGGAACCCGGGCACCCGCGCAATCGATTCTACGCGAAAAATTACCCCTAGGAACGGTCTTGTTGAAATATCTATAGAATAGTTCTATTGGAACAATCTGTGGTAGCCGGGGACATAGGCCACGCAACGCCAAAAATCGCATTTTATATGGTCGAATCTTCCGCGACAAGTAATCTTTTTTGGCGTTTCCCAAAGGCCCTATCCGATGTATTTTTTCACGAGGAACACGATGGCATTGTCAAAATCCTCGATATTCGAACGCAAAAGGTACTTTTGCCCCTAATTTAATTTTTCAAGAGATCCACTTTAACTCCGCTCCGCTTGAGATTTGGAACCCGGGCACCCGCGCAATCGATTCTACGCGAAAAATTACCCCTAGGAACGGTCTTGTCGAAATATCTATAGAATAGTTCTATTGGAACAATCTGGGGTAGCCGGGGCCATAGGCCACGCAACGCCAAAAATCGCATTTTATATGGTCGAATCTCCCGCGACGGGGAATCTTTTTTGGCCTTTCCCAAAGGCCCTATCCGATGTATTTTTTCACGAGGAACACGATGGCATTGTCAAAATCCTCGATATTCGAACGCAAAAGGTACTTTTGCCCCTAATTTCATTTTTCAAGAGATCCACTTTAACTCCGCTCCGCTTGAGATTTGGAACCCGGGCACCCGCGCAATCGATTCTACGCGAAAAATTACCCCTAGGAACGGTCTTGTCGAAATATCTATAGAATAGTTCTATTGGAACAATCTGGGGTAGCCGGGGCCATAGGCCACACAACGCCAAAAATCGCATTTTATATGGTCGAATCTCCCGCGACGGGTAATCTTTTTTGGCCTTTCCCAAAGGCCCTATCCGATGTATTTTTTCACGAGGAACACGATGGCATTGTCAAAATCCTCGATATTCGAACGCAAAAGGTAATTTTGCCCCTAATTTCATTTTTCAAGAGATCCACTTTAACTCCGCTCCGCTTGAGATTTGGAACACGGGCACCCGCGCAATCGATTCTACGCGAAAAATTACCCCTAGGAACGGTCTTGTCGAAATATCTATAGAATAGTTCTATTGGTACAATCTGGGGTAGCTGGGGCCATAGGCCACTCAACGCCAAAAATCGGATTTTATATGGTCGAATCTCCCGCGACGATTAATCTTTTTTGGCGTTTCCCAAAGGCCCTATCCGATGTATTTTTTCACGAGGAACACGATGGCATTGTCAAAATCCTCGATATTCGAACGCAAAAGGTACTTTTGCCCCTAATTTCATTTTTCAAGAGATCCACTTTAACTCCGCTCCGCTTGAGATTTGGAACCCGGGCACCCGCGCAATCGATTCTACGCGAAAAATTACCCCTAGGAACGGTCTTGTCGAAATATCTATAGAATAGTTCTATTGGAACAATCTGGGGTAGACGGGGCCATAGGCCACGCAACGCCAAAAATCGCATTTTATATGGTCGAATCTCCCGCGACGGGTAATCTTTTTTGGCCTCTCCCAAAGGCCCTATCCGATGTATTTTTTCACGAGGAACACGATGGCATTGTCAAAATCCTCGATATTCGAACGCAAAAGGTACTTTTGCCCCTAATTTAATTTTTCAAGAGATCCACTTTAACTCCGCTCCGCTTGAGATTTGGAACCCGGGCACCCGCGCAATCGATTCTACGCGAAAAATTACCCCTAGGAACGGTCTTGTCGAAATATCTATAGAATAGTTCTATTGGAACAATCTGGGGTAGCCGGGGCCATAGGCCACGCAACGCCAAAAATCGCATTTTATATGGTCGAATCTCCCGCGACGGGTAATCTTTTTTGGCGTTTCCCAAAGGCCCTATCCGATGTATTTTTTCACGAGGAACACGATTGCATTGTCAAAATCCTCGATATTCGAACGCAAAAGGTACTTTTGCCCCTAATTTCATTTTTCAAGAGATCCTCTTTAACTCCGCTCCGCTTGAGATTTGGAATCCGGGCACCCGCGCAATCGATTCTACGCGAAAAATTACCACTAGCAACGGTCTTGTCGAAATATCTATAGAATAGTTCTATTGGAACAATCTGGGGTAGCCGGGGCCATAGGCCACGCAACGCCAAAAATCGCATTTTATATGGTCGAATCTTCCGCGACGGGTAATCTTTTTTGGCGTTTCCCGAAGGCCCTATCCGATGTATTTTTTCACGAGGAACACGATGGCATTGTTAAAATCCTCGATATTCGAACGCAAAAGGTACTTTTGCCCCTAATTTCATTTTTCAAGAGATCCTCTTTAACTCCGCTCCGCTTGAGATTTGGAATCCGGGCACCCGCGCAATCGATTCTACGCGAAAAATTACCACTAGCAACGGTCTTGTCGAAATATCTATAGAATAGTTCTATTGGAACAATCTGGGGTAGCCGGGGCCATAGGCTACGCTACGCCAAAAATCGCATTTTATATGGTCGAATCTCCCGCGACGGGGAATCTTTTTTGGCCTTTCCCAAAGGCCCTATCCGATGTATTTTTTCACGAGGAACACGATGGCATTGTCAAAATCCTCGATATTCGAACGCAAAAGGTACTTTTGCCCCTAATTTCATTTTTCAAGAGATCCACTTTAACTCCGCTCCGCTTGAGATTTGGAACCCGGGCACCCGCGCAATCGATTCTACGCGAAAAATTACCACTAGGAACGGTCTTGTCGAAATATCTATAGAATAGTTCTATTGGAACAATCTGGGGTAGCCGGGGCCATAGGCTACACAACGCCAAAAATCGCATTTTATATGGTCGAATCTCCCGCGACGGGTAATCTTTTTTGGCGTTTCCCAAAGGCCCTATCCGATGTATTTTTTCACGAGGAAAACGATGGCACTGTCAAAATCCTCGATATTCGAACGCAAAAGGTACTTTTGCCCCTAATTTCATTTTTCAAGAGATACTGTTTAACTCCGCTCCGCTTGAGATTTGGAATCCGGGCACCCGCGCAATCGATTCTACGCGAAAAATTACCACTAGGAACGGTCTTGTCGAAATATCTATAGAATAGTTCTATTGGATCAATCTGGGGTAGCCGGGGCCATAGGCCACGCAACGCCAAAAATCGCATTTTATATGGTCGAATCTCCCGCGACGGGTAATCTTTTTTGGCCTTTCCCAAAGGCCCTATCCGATGTATTTTTTCACGAGGAACACGATGGCATTGTCAAAATCCTCGATATTCGAACGCAAAAGGTACTTTTGCCCCTAATTTCATTTTTCAAGAGATCCACTTTAACTCCGCTCCGCTTGAGATTTGGAACCCGGGCACCTGCGCAATCGATTCTACGCGAAAAATTACCCCTAGGAACGGTCTTGTCGAAATATCTATAGAATAGTTCTATTGGAACAATCTGGGGTAGCCGGGGCCATAGGCCACGCAACGCCAAAAATCGCATTTTATAAGGTCGAATCTCCCGCGACGGGTAATCTTTTTTGGCGTTTTCCAAAGGCCCTATCCGATGTATTTTTTCACGAGGAACACGATGGCATTGTCAAAATCCTCGATATTCGAACGCAAAAGGTACTTTTGCCCCTAATTTAATTTTTCAAGAGATCCACTTTAACTCCGCTCCGCTTGAGATTTGGAACCCGGGCACCCGCGCAATCGATTCTACGCGAAAAATTACCCCTAGGAACGGTCTTGTCGAAATATCTATAGAATAGTTCTATTGGTACAATCTGGGGTAGCTGGGGCCATAGGCCACTCAACGCCAAAAATCGGATTTTATATGGTCGAATCTCCCGCGACGGTTAATCTTTTTTGGCGTTTCCCAAAGGCCCTATCCGATGTATTTTTTCACGAGGAACACGATGGCATTGTCAAAATCCTCGATATTCGAACGCAAAAGGTACTTTTGCCCCTAATTTAATTTTTCAAGAGATCCACTTTAACTCCGCTCCGCTTGAGATTTGGAACCCGGGCACCCGCGCAATCGATTCTACGCGAAAAATTACCCCTAGGAACGGTCTTGTCGAAATATCTATAGAATAGTTCTATTGGATCAATCTGGGGTAGCCGGGGCCATAGGCCACGCAACGCCAAAAATCGCATTTTATATGGTCGAATCTCCCGCGACGGGTAATCTTTTTTGGCCTTTCCCAAAGGCCCTATCCGATGTATTTTTTCACGAGGAACACGATGGCATTGTCAAAATCCTCGATATTCGAACGCAAAAGGTACTTTTGCCCCTAATTTAATTTTTCAAGAGATCCACTTTAACTCCGCTCCGCTTGAGATTTGGAACCCGGGCACCCGCGCAATCGATTCTACGCGAAAAATTACCCCTAGGAACGGTCTTGTCGAAATATCTATAGAATAGTTCTATTGGAACAATCTGGGGTAGCCGGGGCCATAGGCCACGCAACGCCAAAAATCGCATTTTATATGGTCGAATCTCCCGCGACGGGTAATCTTTTTTGGCCTTTCCCAAAGGCCCTATCCGATGTATTTTTTCACGAGGAACACGATGGCATTGTCAAAATCCTCGATATTCGAACGCAAAAGGTAATTTTGCCCCTAATTTCATTTTTCAAGAGATCCACTTTAACTCCGCTCCGCTTGAGATTTGGAACACGGGCACCCGCGCAATCGATTCTACGCGAAAAATTACCCCTAGGAACGGTCTTGTCGAAATATCTATAGAATAGTTCTATTGGAACAATCTGGGGTAGCCGGGGCCATAGGCCACGCAACGCCAAAAATCGCATTTTATATGGTCAAATCTCCCGCGACGGGTAATCTTTTTTGGCGTTTCCCAAAGGCCCTATCCGATGTATTTTTTCACGAGGAACACGATGGCATTGTCAAAATCCTCGATATTCGAACGCAAAAGGTACTTTTGCCCCTAATTTAATTTTTCAAGAGATCCACTTTAACTCCGCTCCGCTTGAGATTTGGAACCCGGGCACCCGCGCAATCGATTCTACGCGAAAAATTACCCCTAGGAACGGTCTTGTCGAAATATCTATAGAATAGTTCTATTGGTACAATCTGGGGTAGCTGGGGCCATAGGCCACTCAACGCCAAAAATCGGATTTTATATGGTCGAATCTCCCGCGACGGTTAATCTTTTTTGGCGTTTCCCAAAGGCCCTATCCGATGTATTTTTTCACGAGGAACACGATGGCATTGTCAAAATCCTCGATATTCGAACGCAAAAGGTACTTTTGCCCCTAATTTAATTTTTCAAGAGATCCACTTTAACTCCGCTCCGCTTGAGATTTGGAACCCGGGCACCCGCGCAATCGATTCTACGCGAAAAATTACCCCTAGGAACGGTCTTGTCGAAATAGCTATAGAATAGTTCTATTGGATCAATCTGGGGTAGCCGGGGCCATAGGCCACGCAACGCCAAAAATCGCATTTTATATGGTCGAATCTCCCGCGACGGGTAATCTTTTTTGGCCTTTCCCAAAGGCCCTATCCGATGTATTTTTTCACGAGGAACACGATGGCATTGTCAAAATCCTCGATATTCGAACGCAAAAGGTACTTTTGCCCCTAATTTAATTTTTCAAGAGATCCACTTTAACTCCGCTCCGCTTGAGATTTGGAACCCGGGCACCCGCGCAATCGATTCTACGCGAAAAATTACCCCTAGGAACGGTCTTGTCGAAATATCTATAGAATAGTTCTATTGGAACAATCTGGGGTAGCCGGGGCCATAGGCCACGCAACGCCAAAAATCGCATTTTATATGGTCGAATCTCCCGCGACGGGTAATCTTTTTTGGCCTTTCCCAAAGGCCCTATCCGATGTATTTTTTCACGAGGAACACGATGGCATTGTCAAAATCCTCGATATTCGAACGCAAAAGGTACTTTTGCCCCTAATTTCATTTTTCAAGAGATCCACTTTAACTCCGCTCCGCTTAAGATTTGGAACCCGGGCACCTGCGCAATCGATTCTACGCGAAAAATTACCCCTAGGAACGGTCTTGTCGAAATATCTATAGAATAGTTCTATTGGAACAATCTGGGGTAGCCGGGGCCATAGGCCACGCAACGCCAAAAATCGCATTTTATAAGGTCGAATCTCCCGCGACGGGTAATCTTTTTTGGCGTTTTCCAAAGGCCCTATCCGATGTATTTTTTCACGAGGAACACGATGGCATTGTCAAAATCCTCGATATTCGAACGCAAAAGGTACTTTTGCCCCTAATTTAATTTTTCAAGAGATCCACTTTAACTCCGCTCCGCTTGAGATTTGGAATCCGGGCACCCGCGCAATCGATTCTACGCGAAAAATTACCCCTAGGAACGGTCTTGTCGAAATATCTATAGAATAGTTCTATTGGAACAATCTGGGGTAGCCGGGGCCATAGGCCACGCAACGCCAAAAATCGCATTTTATATGGTCGAATCTCCCGCGACGGGTAATCTTTTTTGGCCTTTCCCAAAGGCCCTATCCGATGTATTTTTTCACGAGGAACACGATGGCATTGTCAAAATCCTCGATATTCGAACGCAAAAGGTACTTTTGCCCCTAATTTAATTTTTCAAGAGATCCACTTTAACTCCGCTCCGCTTGAGATTTGGAACCCGGGCACCCGCGCAATCGATTCTACGCGAAAAATTACCCCTAGGAACGGTCTTGTCGAAATATCTATAGAATAGTTCTATTGGAACAATCTGGGGTAGCCGGGGCCATAGGCCACGCAACGCCAAAAATCGCATTTTATTTGGTCGAATCTCCCGCGACGGGTAATCTTTTTTGGCCTTTCCCAAAGGCCCTATCCGATGTATTTTTTCACGAGGAACACGATGGCATTGTCAAAATCCTCGATATTCGAACGCAAAAGGAACTTTTGCCCATAATTTAATTTTTCAAGAGATCCACTTTAACTCCGCTCCGCTTGAGATTTGGAACCCGGGCACCCGCGCAATCGATTCTACGCGAAAAATTACCCCTAGGAACGGTCTTGTTGAAATATCTATAGAATAGTTCTATTGGAACAATCTGTGGTAGCCGGGGACATAGGCCACGCAACGCCAAAAATCGCATTTTATATGGTCGAATCTTCCGCGACAAGTAATCTTTTTTGGCGTTTCCCAAAGGCCCTATCCGATGTATTTTTTCACGAGGAACACGATGGCATTGTCAAAATCCTCGATATTCGAACGCAAAAGGTACTTTTGCCCCTAATTTAATTTTTCAAGAGATCCACTTTAACTCCGCTCCGCTTGAGATTTGGAACCCGGGCACCCGCGCAATCGATTCTACGCGAAAAATTACCCCTAGGAACGGTCTTGTCGAAATATCTATAGAATAGTTCTATTGGTACAATCTGGGGTAGCTGGGGCCATAGGCCACTCAACGCCAAAAATCGGATTTTATATGGTCGAATCTCCCGCGACGGTTAATCTTTTTTGGCGTTTCCCAAAGGCCCTATCCGATGTATTTTTTCAGGAGGAACACGATGGCATTGTCAAAATCCTCGATATTCGAACGCAAAAGGTACTTTTGCCCCTAATTTAATTTTTCAAGAGATCCACTTTAACTCCGCTCCGCTTGAGATTTGGAACCCGGGCACCCGCGCAATCGATTCTACGCGAAAAATTACCCCTAGGAACGGTCTTGTCGAAATATCTATAGAATAGTTCTATTGGAACAATCTGGGGTAGCCGGGGCCATAGGCCACGCAACGCCAAAAATCGCATTTTATATGGTCGAATCTCCCGCGACGGGTAATCTTTTTTGGCATTTCCCAAAGGCCCTATCCGATGTATTTTTTCACGAGGAACAAGATGGCATTGTCAAAATCCTCGATATTCGAACGCAAAAGGAACTTTTGCCCATAATTTAATTTTTCAAGAGATCCACTTTAACTCCGCTCCGCTTGAGATTTGGAACCCGGGCACCCGCGCAATCGATTCTACGCGAAAAATTACCCCTAGGAACGGTCTTGTCGAAATATCTATAGAATAGTTCTATTGGAACAATCTGGGGTAGCCGGGGCCATAGGCCACACAACGCCAAAAATCGCATTTTATATGGTCGAATCTCCCGCGACGGGTAATCTTTTTTGGCCTTTCCCAAAGGCCCTATCCGATGTATTTTTTCACGAGGAACACGATGGCATTGTCAAAATCCTCGATATTCGAACGCAAAAGGTAATTTTGCCCCTAATTTCATTTTTCAAGAGATCCACTTTAACTCCGCTCCGCTTGAGATTTGGAACCCGGGCACCCGCGCAATCGATTCTACGCGAAAAATTACCCCTAGGAACGGTCTTGTCGAAATATCTATAGAATAGTTCTATTGGTACAATCTGGGGTAGCTGGGGCCATAGGCCACTCAACGCCAAAAATCGGATTTTATATGGTCGAATCTCCCGCGACGGTTAATCTTTTTTGGCGTTTCCCAAAGGCCCTATCCGATGTATTTTTTCACGAGGAACACGATGGCATTGTCAAAATCCTCGATATTCGAACGCAAAAGGTACTTTTGCCCCTAATTTCATTCTTCAAGAGATCCACTTTAACTCCGCTCCGCTTGAGATTTGGAACCCGGGCACCCGCGCAATCGATTCTACGCGAAAAATTACCCCTAGGAACGGTCTTGTCGAAATATCTATAGAATAGTTCTATTGCAACAATCTGGGGTAGCCGGGGCCATAGGCCACGCAACGCCAAAAATCGCATTTTATATGGTCGAATCTCCCGCGACGGGTAATCTTTTTTGGCCTTTCCCAAAGGCCCTATCCGATGTATTTTTTCACGAGGAACACGATGGCATTGTCAAAATCCTCGATATTCGAACGCAAAAGGTACTTTTGCCCCTAATTTAATTTTTCAAGAGATCCACTTTAACTCCGCTCCGCTTGAGATTTGGAACCCGGGCACCCGCGGAATCGATTCTACGCGAAAAATTACCCCTAGGAACGGTCTTGTCGAAATATCTATAGAATAGTTCTATTGCAACAATCTGGGGTAGCCGGGGCCATAGGCCACGCAACGCCAAAAATCGCATTTTATATGGTCGAATCTCCCGCGACGGGTAATCTTTTTTGGCCTTTCCCAAAGGCCCTATCCGATGTATTTTTTCACGAGGAACACGATGGCATTGTCAAAATCCTCGATATTCGAACGCAAAAGGTACTTTTGCCCCTAATTTAATTTTTCAAGAGATCCACTTTAACTCCGCTCCGCTTGAGATTTGGATCCCGGGCACCCGCGGAATCGATTCTACGCGAAAAATTACCCCTAGGAACGGTCTTGTCGAAATATCTATAGAATAGTTCTATTGCAACAATCTGGGGTAGCCGGGGCCATAGGCCACGCAACGCCAAAAATCGCATTTTATATGGTCGAATCTCCCGCGACGGGTAATCTTTTTTGGCCTTTCCCAAAGGCCCTATCCGATGTATTTTTTCACGAGGAACACGATGGCATTGTCAAAATCCTCGATATTCGAACGCAAAAGGTACTTTTGCCCCTAATTTCATTTTTCAAGAGATCCTCATTAACTCCGCTCCGCTTGAGATTTGGAATCCGGGCACCCGCGCAATCGATTCTACGCGAAAAATTACCACTAGGAACGGTCTTGTCGAAATATCTATAGAATAGTTCTATTGTAACAATCTGGGGTAGCCGGGGCCATAGTCCACGCAACGCCAAAAATCGCATTTTATATGGTCGAATCTCCCGCGACGGGTAATCTTTTTTGGCCTTTCCCAAAGGCCCTATCCGATGTATTTTTTCACGAGGAACACGATGGCATTGTCAAAATCCTCGATATTCGAACGCAAAAGGTACTTTTGCCCCTAATTTCATTTTTCAAGAGATCCTCATTAACTCCGCTCCGCTTGAGATTTGGAATCCGGGCACCCGCGCAATCGATTCTACGCGAAAAATTACCACTAGGAACGGTCTTGTCGAAATATCTATAGAATAGTTCTATTGGAACAATCTGGGGTAGCCGGGGCCATAGTCCACGCAACGCCAAAAATCGCATTTTATATGGTCGAATCTCCCGCGACGGGTTATCTTTTTTGGCCTTTCCCAAAGGCCCTATCCGATGTATTTTTTCACGAGGAACACGATGGCATTGTCAAAATCCTCGATATTCGAACGCAAAAGGTACTTTTGCCCCTAATTTAATTTTTCAAGAGATCCACTTTAACTCCGCTCCGCTTGAGATTTGGAACCCGGGCACCCGCGCAATCGATTCTACGCGAAAAATTACCCCTAGGAAGGGTCTTGTCGAAATATCTATAGAATAGTTCTATTGGAACAATCTGGGGTAACCGGGGCCATAGGCCACGCAACGCCAAAAATCGCATTTTATATGGTCGAATCTCCCGCGACGGGTAATCTTTTTTGGCCTTTCCCAAAGGCCCTATCCGATGTATTTTTTCACGAGGAACACGATGGCATTGTCAAAATCCTCGATATTCGAACGCAAAAGGTACTTTTGCCCCTAATTTAATTTTTCAAGAGATCCACTTTAACTCCGCTCCGCTTGAGATTTGGAACCCGGGCACCCGCGCAATCGATTCTACGCGAAAAATTACCCCTAGGAACGGTCTTGTCGAAATATCTATAGAGTAGTTCTATTGCAACAACCTGGGGTAGCCGGGGCCATAGGCCACGCAACGCCAAAAATCGCATTTTATATGGTCGAATCTCCCGCGACGGGTAATCTTTTTTGGCCTTTCCCAAAGGCCCTATCCGATGTATTTTTTCACGAGGAACACGATGGCATTGTCAAAATCCTCGATATTCGAACGCAAAAGGTACTTTTGCCCCTAATTTAATTTTTCAAGAGATCCACTTTAACTCCGCTCCGCTTGAGATTTGGAACCCGGGCACCCGCGCAATCGATTCTACGCGAAAAATTACCCCTAGGAACGGTCTTGTCGAAATATCTATAGAGTAGTTCTATTGGAACAATCTGGGGTAGCCGGGGCCATAGGCCACGCAACGCCAAAAATCGCATTTTATATGGTCGAATCTCCCGCGACGGGTAATCTTTTTTGGCGTTTCCCAAAGGCCCTATCCGATGTATTTTTTCACGAGGAACACGATGGCATTGTCAAAATCCTCGATATTCGAACGCAAAAGGTACTTTTGCCCCTAATTTCATTTTTCAAGAGATCCTCTTTAACTCCGCTCCGCTTGAGATTTGGAATCCGGGCACCCGCGCAATCGATTCTACGCGAAAAATTACCACTAGGAACGGTCTTGTCGAAATATCTAAAGAATAGTTCTATTGGAACAATCTGGGGTAGCCGGGGCCATAGGCCACGCAACGCCAAAAATCGCATTTTATATGGTCGAATCTCCCGCGACGGGTAATCTTTTTTGGCCTTTCCCAAAGGCCCTATCCGATGTATTTTTTCACGAGGAGCACGATGGCATTGTCAAAATCCTCGATATTCGAACGCAAAAGGTACTTTTGCCCCTAATTTAATTTTTCAAGAGATCCACTTTAACTCCGCTCCGCTTGAGATTTGGAACCCGGGCACCCGCGCAATCGATTCTACGCGAAAAATTACCCCTAGGAACGGTCTTGTCGAAATATCTATAGAATAGTTCTATTGGAACAATCTGGGGTAGCCGGGGCCATAGGCCACGCAACGCCAAAAATCGCATTTTATATGGTCGAATCTTCCGCGACGGGTAATCTTTTTGGCGTTTCCCAAAGGCCCTATCCGATGTATTTTTTCACGAGGAACACGATGGCATTGTCAAAATCCTCGATATTCGAACGCAAAAGGTAATTTTGCCCCTGATTTCATTTTTCAAGAGATCCACTTTAACTCCGCTCCGCTTGAGATTTGGAACCCGGGCACCCGCGCAATCGATTCTACGCGAAAAATTACCCCTAGGAACGGTCTTGTCGAAATATCTATAGAATAGTTCTATTGGTACAATCTGGGGTAGCTGGGGCCATAGGCCACTCAACGCCAAAAATCGGATTTTATATGGTCGAATCTCCCGCGACGGTTAATCTTTTTTGGCGTTTCCCAAAGGCCCTATCCGATGTATTTTTTCACGAGGAACACGATGGCATTGTCAAAATCCTCGATATTCGAACGCAAAAGGTACTTTTGCCCCTAATTTCATTCTTCAAGAGATCCACTTTAACTCCGCTCCGCTTGAGATTTGGAACCCGGGCACCCGCGCAATCGATTCTACGCGAAAAATTACCCCTAGGAACGGTCTTGTCGAAATATCTATAGAGTAGTTCTATTGGAACAATCTGGGGTAGCCGGGGCCATAGGCCACGCAACGCCAAAAATCGCATTTTATATGGTCAAATCTCCCGCGACGGGTAATCTTTTTTGGCGTTTCCCAAAGGCCCTATCCGATGTATTTTTTCACGAGGAACACGATGGCATTGTCAAAATCCTCGATATTCGAACGCAAAAGGTACTTTTGCCCCTAATTTCATTTTTCAAGAGATCCTCTTTAACTCCGCTCCGCTTGAGATTTGGAATCCGGGCACCCGCGCAATCGATTCTACGCGAAAAATTACCCCTAGGAACGGTCTTGTCGAAATATCTATAGAATAGTTCTATTGGATCAATCTGGGGTAGCCGGGGCCATAGGCCACGCAACGCCAAAAATCGCATTTTATATGGTCGAATCTCCCGCGACGGGTAATCTTTTTTGGCCTTTCCCAAAGGCCCTATCCGATGTATTTTTTCACGAGGAACACGATGGCATTGTCAAAATCCTCGATATTCGAACGCAAAAGGTACTTTTGCCCCTAATTTAATTTTTCAAGAGATCCACTTTAACTCCGCTCCGCTTGAGATTTGGAACCCGGGCACCCGCGCAATCGATTCTACGCGAAAAATTACCCCTAGGAACGGTCTTGTCGAAATGTCTATAGAATAGTTCTATTGGAACAATCTGGGGTAGCCGGGGCCATAGGCCACGCAACGCCAAAAATCGCATTTTATATGGTCGAATCTCCCGCGACGGGTAATCTTTTTTGGCCTTTCCCAAAGGCCCTATCCGATGTATTTTTTCACGAGGAACACGATGGCATTGTCAAAATCCTCGATATTCGAACGCAAAAGGTACTTTTGCCCCTAATTTCATTTTTCAAGAGATCCACTTTAACTCCGCTCCGCTTGAGATTTGGAACCCGGGCACCTGCGCAATCGATTCTACGCGAAAAATTACCCCTAGGAACGGTCTTGTCGAAATATCTATAGAATAGTTCTATTGGAACAATCTGGGGTAGCCGGGGCCATAGGCCACGCAACGCCAAAAATCGCATTTTATAAGGTCGAATCTCCCGCGACGGGTAATCTTTTTTGGCGTTTTCCAAAGGCCCTATCCGATGTATTTTTTCACGAGGAACACGATGGCATTGTCAAAATCCTCGATATTCGAACGCAAAAGGTACTTTTGCCCCTAATTTAATTTTTCAAGAGATCCACTTTAACTCCGCTCCGCTTGAGATTTGGAATCCGGGCACCCGCGCAATCGATTCTACGCGAAAAATTACCCCTAGGAACGGTCTTGTCGAAATATCTATAGAATAGTTCTATTGGTACAATCTGGGGTAGCCGGGGCCATAGGCCACTCAACGCCAAAAATCGGATTTTATATGGTCGAATTTCCCGCGACGGTTAATCTTTTTTGGCGTTTCCCAAAGGCCCTATCCGATGTATTTTTTCACGAGGAACACGATGGCATTGTCAAAATCCTCGATAATCGAACGCAAAAGGTACTTTTGCCCCTAATTTCATTCTTCAAGAGATCCACTTTAACTCCGCTCCGCTTGAGATTTGGAACCCGGGCACCCGCGCAATCGATTCTACGCGAAAAATTACCCGTAGGAACGGTCTTGTCGAAATATCTATAGAATAGTTCTATTGGAACAATCTGGGGTAGCCGGGGCCATAGGCCACGCAACGCCAAAAATCGCATTTTATTTGGTCGAATCTCCCGCGACGGGTAATCTTTTTTGGCCTTTCCCAAAGGCCCTATCCGATGTATTTTTTCACGAGGAACACGATGGCATTGTCAAAATCCTCGATATTCGAACGCAAAAGGAACTTTTGCCCATAATTTAATTTTTCAAGAGATCCACTTTAACTCCGCTCCGCTTGAGATTTGGAACCCGGGCACCCGCGCAATCGATTCTACGCGAAAAATTACCCCTAGGAACGGTCTTGTTGAAATATCTATAGAATAGTTCTATTGGAACAATCTGTGGTAGCCGGGGACATAGGCCACGCAACGCCAAAAATCGCATTTTATATGGTCGAATCTTCCGCGACAAGTAATCTTTTTTGGCGTTTCCCAAAGGCCCTATCCGATGTATTTTTTCACGAGGAACACGATGGCATTGTCAAAATCCTCGATATTCGAACGCAAAAGGTACTTTTGCCCCTAATTTAATTTTTCAAGAGATCCACTTTAACTCCGCTCCGCTTGAGATTTGGAACCCGGGCACCCGCGCAATCGATTCTACGCGAAAAATTACCCCTAGGAACGGTCTTGTCGAAATATCTATAGAATAGTTCTATTGGAACAATCTGGGGTAGCCGGGGCCATAGGCCACGCAACGCCAAAAATCGCATTTTATATGGTCGAATCTCCCGCGACGGGTAATCTTTTTTGGCGTTTCCCAAAGGCCCTATCCGATGTATTTTTTCACGAGGAACACGATTGCATTGTCAAAATCCTCGATATTCGAACGCAAAAGGTACTTTTGCCCCTAATTTCATTTTTCAAGAGATCCTCTTTAACTCCGCTCCGCTTGAGATTTGGAATCCGGGCACCCGCGCAATCGATTCTACGCGAAAAATTACCACTAGCAACGGTCTTGTCGAAATATCTATAGAATAGTTCTATTGGAACAATCTGGGGTAGCCGGGGCCATAGGCCACGCAACGCCAAAAATCGCATTTTATATGGTCGAATCTTCCGCGACGGGTAATCTTTTTTGGCGTTTCCCGAAGGCCCTATCCGATGTATTTTTTCACGAGGAACACGATGGCATTGTCAAAATCCTCGATATTCGAACGCAAAAGGTACTTTTGCCCCTAATTTCATTTTTCAAGAGATCCTCTTTAACTCCGCTCCGCTTGAGATTTGGAATCCGGGCACCCGCGCAATCGATTCTACGCGAAAAATTACCACTAGCAACGGTCTTGTCGAAATATCTATAGAATAGTTCTATTGGAACAATCTGGGGTAGCCGGGGCCATAGGCTACGCTACGCCAAAAATCGCATTTTATATGGTCGAATCTCCCGCGACGGGGAATCTTTTTTGGCCTTTCCCAAAGGCCCTATCCGATGTATTTTTTCACGAGGAACACGATGGCATTGTCAAAATCCTCGATATTCGAACGCAAAAGGTACTTTTGCCCCTAATTTCATTTTTCAAGAGATCCACTTTAACTCCGCTCCGCTTGAGATTTGGAACCCGGGACACAGCGCAATCGATTCTACGCGAAAAATTACCCCTAGGAACGGTCTTGTCGTCGAAATATCTATAGAATAGTTCTATTGGAACAATCTGGGGTAGCCGGGGCCATAGGCCACGCAACGCCAAAAATCGCATTTTATAAGGTCGAATCTCCCGCGACGGGTAATCTTTTTGGCGTTTTCCAAAGGCCCTATCCGATGTATTTTTTCACGAGGAACACGATGGCATTGTCAAAATCCTCGATATTCGAACGCAAAAGGTACTTTTGCCCCTAATTTCATTTTTCAAGAGATCCTCTTTAACTCCGCTCCGCTTGAGATTTGGAATCCGGGCACCCGCGCAATCGATTCTACGCGAAAAATTACCACTAGGAACGGTCTTGTCGAAATATCTAAAGAATAGTTCTATTGGAACAATCTGGGGTAGCCGGGCCATAGGCCACGCAACGCTAAAAATCGCATTTTATATGGTCGAATCTCCCGCGACGGGTAATCTTTTTTGGCCTTTCCCAAAGGCCCTATCCGATGTATTTTTTCACGAGGAGCACGATGGCATTGTCAAAATCCTCGATATTCGAACGCAAAAGGTACTTTTGCCCCTAATTTAATTTTTCAAGAGATCCACTTTAACTCCGCTCCGCTTGAGATTTGGAACCCGGGCACCCGCGCAATCGATTCTACGCGAAAAATTACCCTAGGAACGGTCTTGTCGAAATATCTATAGAATAGTTCTATTGGAACAATCTGGGGTAGCCGGGGCCATAGGCCACGCAACGCCAAAAATCGCATTTTATATGGTCGAATCTTCCGCGACGGGTAATCTTTTTGGCGTTTCCCAAAGGCCCTATCCGATGTATTTTTTCACGAGGAACACGATGGCATTGTCAAAATCCTCGATATTCGAACGCAAAAGGTAATTTTGCCCCTGATTTCATTTTTCAAGAGATCCACTTTAACTCCGCTCCGCTTGAGATTTGGAACCCGGGCACCCGCGCAATCGATTCTACGCGAAAAATTACCCCTAGGAACGGTCTTGTCGAAATATCTATAGAATAGTTCTATTGGTACAATCTGGGGTAGCTGGGGCCATAGGCCACTCAACGCCAAAAATCGGATTTTATATGGTCGAATCTCCCGCGACGGTTAATCTTTTTTGGCGTTTCCCAAAGGCCCTATCCGATGTATTTTTTCACGAGGAACACGATGGCATTGTCAAAATCCTCGATATTCGAACGCAAAAGGTACTTTTGCCCCTAATTTCATTCTTCAAGAGATCCACTTTAACTCCGCTCCGCTTGAGATTTGGAACCCGGGCACCCGCGCAATCGATTCTACGCGAAAAATTACCCCTAGGAACGGTCTTGTCGAAATATCTATAGAGTAGTTCTATTGGAACAATCTGGGGTAGCCGGGGCCATAGGCCACGCAACGCCAAAAATCGCATTTTATATGGTCAAATCTCCCGCGACGGGTAATCTTTTTTGGCGTTTCCCAAAGGCCCTATCCGATGTATTTTTTCACGAGGAACACGATGGCATTGTCAAAATCCTCGATATTCGAACGCAAAAGGTACTTTTGCCCCTAATTTCATTTTTCAAGAGATCCTCTTTAACTCCGCTCCGCTTGAGATTTGGAATCCGGGCACCCGCGCAATCGATTCTACGCGAAAAATTACCCCTAGGAACGGTCTTGTCGAAATATCTATAGAATAGTTCTATTGGATCAATCTGGGGTAGCCGGGGCCATAGGCCACGCAACGCCAAAAATCGCATTTTATATGGTCGAATCTCCCGCGACGGGTAATCTTTTTTGGCCTTTCCCAAAGGCCCTATCCGATGTATTTTTTCACGAGGAACACGATGGCATTGTCAAAATCCTCGATATTCGAACGCAAAAGGTACTTTTGCCCCTAATTTAATTTTTCAAGAGATCCACTTTAACTCCGCTCCGCTTGAGATTTGGAACCCGGGCACCCGCGCAATCGATTCTACGCGAAAAATTACCCCTAGGAACGGTCTTGTCGAAATATCTATAGAATAGTTCTATTGGAACAATCTGGGGTAGCCGGGGCCATAGGCCACGCAACGCCAAAAATCGCATTTTATATGGTCGAATCTCCCGCGACGGGTAATCTTTTTTGGCCTTTCCCAAAGGCCCTATCCGATGTATTTTTTCACGAGGAACACGATGGCATTGTCAAAATCCTCGATATTCGAACGCAAAAGGTACTTTTGCCCCTAATTTCATTTTTCAAGAGATCCACTTTAACTCCGCTCCGCTTGAGATTTGGAACCCGGGCACCTGCGCAATCGATTCTACGCGAAAAATTACCCCTAGGAACGGTCTTGTCGAAATATCTATAGAATAGTTCTATTGGAACAATCTGGGGTAGCCGGGGCCATAGGCCACGCAACGCCAAAAATCGCATTTTATAAGGTCGAATCTCCCGCGACGGGTAATCTTTTTTGGCGTTTTCCAAAGGCCCTATCCGATGTATTTTTTCACGAGGAACACGATGGCATTGTCAAAATCCTCGATATTCGAACGCAAAAGGTACTTTTGCCCCTAATTTAATTTTTCAAGAGATCCACTTTAACTCCGCTCCGCTTGAGATTTGGAATCCGGGCACCCGCGCAATCGATTCTACGCGAAAAATTACCCCTAGGAACGGTCTTGTCGAAATATCTATAGAATAGTTCTATTGGTACAATCTGGGGTAGCCGGGGCCATAGGCCACTCAACGCCAAAAATCGGATTTTATATGGTCGAATTTCCCGCGACGGTTAATCTTTTTTGGCGTTTCCCAAAGGCCCTATCCGATGTATTTTTTCACGAGGAACACGATGGCATTGTCAAAATCCTCGATAATCGAACGCAAAAGGTACTTTTGCCCCTAATTTCATTCTTCAAGAGATCCACTTTAACTCCGCTCCGCTTGAGATTTGGAACCCGGGCACCCGCGCAATCGATTCTACGCGAAAAATTACCCGTAGGAACGGTCTTGTCGAAATATCTATAGAATAGTTCTATTGGAACAATCTGGGGTAGCCGGGGCCATAGGCCACGCAACGCCAAAAATCGCATTTTATTTGGTCGAATCTCCCGCGACGGGTAATCTTTTTTGGCCTTTCCCAAAGGCCCTATCCGATGTATTTTTTCACGAGGAACACGATGGCATTGTCAAAATCCTCGATATTCGAACGCAAAAGGAACTTTTGCCCATAATTTAATTTTTCAAGAGATCCACTTTAACTCCGCTCCGCTTGAGATTTGGAACCCGGGCACCCGCGCAATCGATTCTACACGAAAAATTACCCCTAGGAACGGTCTTGTTGAAATATCTATAGAATAGTTCTATTGGTACAATCTGGGGTAGCTGGGGCCATAGGCCACTCAACGCCAAAAATCGGATTTTATATGGTCGAATCTCCCGCGACGGTTAATCTTTTTTGGCGTTTCCCAAAGGCCCTAACCGATGTATTTTTTCACGAGGAACACGATGGCATTGTCAAAATCCTCGATATTCGAACGCAAAAGGTACTTTTGCCCCTAATTTCATTCTTCAAGAGATCCACTTTAACTCCGCTCCGCTTGTGATTTGGAACCCGGGCACCCGCGCAATCGATTCTACGCGAAAAATTACCCCTAGGAACGGTCTTGTCGAAATATCTATAGAATAGTTCTATTGGTACAATCTGGGGTAGCTGGGGCCATAGGCCACTCAACGCCAAAAATCGGATTATATTTCGTCGAATCTCCCGCGACGGTTAATCTTTTTTGGCGTTTCAAAGGCCCTATCCGATGTATTTTTTCACGAGGAACACGATGGCATTGTCAAAATCCTCGATATTCGGACGCAAAAGGTACTTTTGCCCCTAATTTCATTCTTCAAGAGATTCACTTTAACTCCGCTCCGCTTGAGATTTGGAACCCGGGCACCCGCGCAATCGATTCTACGCGAAAAATTACCACTAGGAACGGTCTTGTCGAAATATCTATAGAATAGTTCTATTGGAACAATCTGGGGTAGCCGGGGCCATAGGCCACGCTACGCCAAAAATCGCATTTTATATGGTCGAATCTCCCGCGACGGGGAATCTTTTTTGGCCTTTCCCAAAGGCCCTATCCGATGTATTTTTTCACGAGGAACACGATGGCATTGTCAAAATCCTCGATATTCGAACGCAAAAGGTACTTTTGCCCCTAATTTCATTTTTCAAGAGATCCACTTTAACTCCGCTCCGCTTGAGATTTGGAACCCGGGCACCCGCGCAATCGATTCTACGCGAAAAATTACCCCTAGGAACGGTCTTGTCGAAATATCTATAGAATAGTTCTATTGGTACAATCTGGGGTAGCTGGGGCCATAGGCCACTCAACGCCAAAAATCGGATTTTATATGGTCGAATCTCCTGCGACGGTTAATCTTTTTTGGCGTTTCCCAAAGGCCCTATCCGATGTATTTTTTCACGAGGAACACGATGGCATTGTCAAAATCCTCGATATTCGAACGCAAAAGGTACTTTTGCCCCTAATTTCATTCTTCAAGAGATCCACTTTAACTCCGCTCCGCTTGTGATTTGGAACCCGGGCACCCGCGCAATCGATTCTACGCGAAAAATTACCCCTAGGAACGGTCTTGTCGAAATATCTATAGAATAGTTCTATTGGAACAATCTGTGGTAGCCGGGGACATAGGCCACGCAACGCCAAAAATCGCATTTTATATGGTCGAATCTTCCGCGACAAGTAATCTTTTTTGGCGTTTCCCAAAGGCCCTATCCGATGTATTTTTTCACGAGGAACACGATGGCATTGTCAAAATCCTCGATATTCGAACGCAAAAGGTACTTTTGCCCCTAATTTAATTTTTCAAGAGATCCACTTTAACTCCGCTCCGCTTGAGATTTGGAACCCGGGCACCCGCGCAATCGATTCTACGCGAAAAATTACCCCTAGGAACGGTCTTGTCGAAATATCTATAGAATAGTTCTATTGGAACAATCTGGGGTAGCCGGGGCCATAGGCCACGCAACGCCAAAAATCGCATTTTATATGGTCGAATCTCCCGCGACGGGTAATCTTTTTGGCGTTTCCCAAAGGCCCTATCCGATGTATTTTTTCACGAGGAACACGATTGCATTGTCAAAATCCTCGATATTCGAACGCAAAAGGTACTTTTGCCCCTAATTTCATTTTCAAGAGATCCTCTTTAACTCCGCTCCGCTTGAGATTTGGAATCCGGGCACCCGCGCAATCGATTCTACGCGAAAAATTACCACTAGCAACGGTCTTGTCGAAATATCTATAGAATAGTTCTATTGGAACAATCTGGGGTAGCCGGGGCCATAGGCCACGCAACGCCAAAAATCGCATTTTATATGGTCGAATCTTCCGCGACGGGTAATCTTTTTTGGCGTTTCCCGAAGGCCCTATCCGATGTATTTTTTCACGAGGAACACGATGGCATTGTCAAAATCCTCGATATTCGAACGCAAAAGGTACTTTTGCCCCTAATTTCATTTTTCAAGAGATCCTCTTTAACTCCGCTCCGCTTGAGATTTGGAATCCGGGCACCCGCGCAATCGATTCTACGCGAAAAATTACCACTAGCAACGGTCTTGTCGAAATATCTATAGAATAGTTCTATTGGAACAATCTGGGGTAGCCGGGGCCATAGGCTACGCTACGCCAAAAATCGCATTTTATATGGTCGAATCTCCCGCGACGGGTAATCTTTTTTGGCCTTTCCCAAAGGCCCTATCCGATGTATTTTTTCACGAGTAACACGATGGCATTGTCAAAATCCTCGATATTCGAACGCAAAAGGTACTTTTGCCCCTAATTTAATTTTTCAAGAGATCCACTTTAACTCCGCTCCGCTTGAGATTTGGAACCCGGGCACCCGCGCAATCGATTCTACGCGAAAAATTACCCCTAGGAACGGTCTTGTCGAAATATCTATAGAATAGTTCTATTGGAACAATCTGGGGTAGCCGGGGCCATAGGCCACACAACGCCAAAAATCGCATTTTATATGGTCGAATCTCCCGCGACGGGTAATCTTTTTTGGCCTTTCCCAAAGGCCCTATCCGATGTATTTTTTCACGAGGAACACGATGGCATTGTCAAAATCCTCGATATTCGAACGCAAAAGGTAATTTTGCCCCTAATTTCATTTTTCAAGAGATCCACTTTAACTCCGCTCCGCTTGAGATTTGGAACACGGGCACCCGCGCAATCGATTCTACGCGAAAAATTACCCCTAGGAACGGTCTTGTCGAAATATCTATAGAATAGTTCTATTGGAACAATCTGGGGTAGCCGGGGCCATAGGCCACGCAACGCCAAAAATCGCATTTTATATGGTCAAATCTCCCGCGACGGGTAATCTTTTTTGGCGTTTCCCAAAGGCCCTATCCGATGTATTTTTTCACGAGGAACACGATGGCATTGTCAAAATCCTCGATATTCGAACGCAAAAGGTACTTTTGCCCCTAATTTAATTTTTCAAGAGATCCACTTTAACTCCGCTCCGCTTGAGATTTGGAACCCGGGCACCCGCGCAATCGATTCTACGCGAAAAATTACCCCTAGGAACGGTCTTGTCGAAATATCTATAGAATAGTTCTATTGGTACAATCTGGGGTAGCTGGGGCCATAGGCCACTCAACGCCAAAAATCGGATTTTATATGGTCGAATCTCCCGCGACGGTTAATCTTTTTTGGCGTTTCCCAAAGGCCCTATCCGATGTATTTTTTCACGAGGAACACGATGGCATTGTCAAAATCCTCGATATTCGAACGCAAAAGGTACTTTTGCCCCTAATTTAATTTTTCAAGAGATCCACTTTAACTCCGCTCCGCTTGAGATTTGGAACCCGGGCACCCGCGCAATCGATTCTACGCGAAAAATTACCCCTAGGAACGGTCTTGTCGAAATATCTATAGAATAGTTCTATTGGAACAATCTGGGGTAGCCGGGGCCATAGGCCACGCAACGCCAAAAATCGCATTTTATATTTTCGAATCTCCCGCGACGGGTAATCTTTTTTGGCCTTTCCCAAAGGCCCTATCTCATGTATTTTTTCACGAGGAACACGATGGCATTGTCAAAATCCTCGATATTCGAACGCAAAAGGTACTTTTGCCCCTAATTTAATTTTTCAAGAGATCCACTTTAACTCCGCTCCGCTTGAGATTTGGAACCCGGGCACCCGCGCAATCGATTCTACGCGAAAAATTACCCCTAGGAACGGTCTTGTCGAAATATCTATAGAATAGTTCTATTGGAACAATCTGGGGTAACCGGGGCCATAGGGAACGCAACGCCAAAAATCGCATTTTATATGGTCGAATCTCCCGCGACGGGTAATCTTTTTTGGCCTTTCCCAAAGGCCCTATCCGATGTATTTTTTCACGAGGAACACGATGGCATTGTCAAAATCCTCGATATTCGAACGCAAAAGGTACTTTTGCCCCTAATTTAATTTTTCAAGAGATCCACTTTAACTCCGCTCCGCTTGAGATTTGGAACCCGGGCACCCGCGCAATCGATTCTACGCGAAAAATTACCCCTAGGAACGGTCTTGTCGAAATATCTATAGAATAGTTCTATTGCAACAATCTGGGGTAGCCGGGGCCATAGGCCACGCAACGCCAAAAATCGCATTTTATATGGTCGAATCTCCCGCGACGGGTAATCTTTTTTGGCCTTTCCCAAAGGCCCTATCCGATGTATTTTTTCACGAGGAACACGATGGCATTGTCAAAATCCTCGATATTCGAACGCAAAAGGTACTTTTGCCCCTAATTTAATTTTTCAAGAGATCCACTTTAACTCCGCTCCGCTTGAGATTTGGAACCCGGGCACCCGCGCAATCGATTCTACGCGAAAAATTACCCCTAGGAACGGTCTTGTCGAAATATCTATAGAATAGTTCTATTGGAACAATCTGGGGTAGCCGGGGCCATAGGCCACGCAACGCCAAAAATCGCATTTTATATGGTCGAATCTCCCGCGACTTGTAATCTTTTTTGGCGTTTCCCAAAGGCCCTATCCGATGTATTTTTTCACGAGCAACACGAAGCCGGGGGCCTTCGAGATACCATAAATTACGCCTATTTAGCAGGCTAGGGTTTTGCTACCCATTCCGATTACGGGGCCTCGGATGAGTCCCGTATCGTTATTTTTCGTCACTACCTCCCCGTGCCGGGAGTGGGTAATTTGCGCGCCTGCTGCCTTCCTTGGATGTGGTAGCCGTTTCTCAGGCTCCCTCTCCGGAATCGAACCCTGATTCCCCGTTACCCGTTCAACCATGGTAGGCGCAGAACCTACCATCGACAGTTGATAAGGCAGACATTTGAAAGATGCGTCGCCGGTGCGAGACCGTGCGATCAGCACAAAGTTATTCAGAGTCACCAAGGCAAACGGTGAACGTGTCACCGATTGGTTTTGATCTAATAAAAGCGTTCCTGCCATCTCTGGTCGGAACTCTGTTTTGCATGTATTAGCTCTAGAATTACCACAGTTATCCAAGTAAATGTGGGTACGATCTAAGGAACCATAACTGATTTAATGAGCCATTCGCGGTTTCACCTTAATTCGGCATGCACTCAAACATGCATGGCTTAATCTTTGAGACAAGCATATGACTACTGGCAGGATCAACCAGGGAGCTTCGTTTTCTTCTGCACTCGTACGTGTACGAGAGAGAGAGAACTGACTCTTCGTTCGTTCGTTCGTGTCTTTTTACGCCGCCGGTGCGCGAGGATCCTTGGATCTTCCGTCCCGGTCGGCGACACTCTTTTGCTACTCTTTTTGATTGATGTTGTCTTTATATTACAACCATCATCTTTTTATATTATGTCATCCCACTTTTAATACATTTTATATGTTCCCATTTTATTTCATTTTCATATTCATATTTCATTCAGAGTCGCGTGTGACAATATCGTCGCTATTTATGCCACACCGACTTCGTTTTAAAGGAGCCTTTTTTTCCCATTGGAATAAAAAGGTGCTACTCGTCTCCTTGTTTCGGCATTTAGAAACTTCTCCCGTTACTCCAACGCTAGATTGAAGCGCGTCGTGGAAATAATTTTGGTTCGTGAATTTCACGTTATTCTCGCTCGGAATGGAGTGAGTTGATGCTCGGTAGGTGAACGGATACACTTGCATTCTCGTATAAGAAGAAGGTTCCGTTCATCCAACGTCCGTGACGCTTACCACATAAAGGGCCCTTCGGTCTGAGACGCCGACCCGTGGCAATGGTGTGTAGACATTTTATTGTGTTTCAGAGAGACTCGACCGCTCGCGCGACTCGTCTCTCCTACATATACCGGCTGGTGAGTTGCCGCGACACCGAACGACCGCCTAAAGCACGTGCGGCAACGGCGGTAAACCTCGTTGAACGAGCCGAACGCTCGAGCGACGTCGGAAGATAGAACGCTCGCGACCGGCCGCCGAATCGCCGTTTATTTTCAAAGTCCCATTTCGCGTATTGCTTTCTCGAGCTCGCGCATCGGTAACGGCCAACAGTCACGAGGATAACATAGAAATTATTCCCTCTAACAAGAAACGGCATCCTCGCGATGCATCGCTTCCGTTAGCCGTGCCAAACTCTCCATTGACGACCGAGTACCCCGATCGACTCTCTATCCCTCATACATATACCGGCTGGAGAGTTGCCGCGACACCGAACGACCGCCTGAAGCACGTGCGGCAACGGCGGTATACCTCTCCGAACGAGCCGAACGCCCGAGCGACGCCGGTACTTAGAGCGACGGGGCTCGCGCATCGATTCGCGCCCATCTCTACTCTCGACTCTCCCGAGACCGAGCAGTAGCACTGGCACCGATGAACGAACGTTAATTAATTCTACTACACTCGTATATCGTTTCTCTCGCCTCTCTATGTCTTTTCGCTCCTCGAGTCCCGTGCTCGACTCCACCTCTTACATATACCGGCTGGAGAGTTGCCGCGACACCGAACGACCGCTTAAGCACGTGCGGCAACGGCGGTAAACCTCGCTGAACGAGCCGAACGCCCGAGCGACGCCGGTACTTAGAGCGACGGGGCTCGCGCATCGATTCGCGCCCGTCTCTACTCTCGACTCTCCCGAGACCGAGCACTAGCAATGACACCGACGAACGAACGTTAATCAATTTTACTACCCTCGTGTCGTTTCTCTCACCTCTCTATGTCTTTCCGCTCCTCGAGTCCCGTGTTCGACTCCACCTCTTACATATACCGGCTGGAGAGTTGCCGCGACACCGAACGACCGCTTAAGCACGTGCAGCAACGGCGGTAAACCTCGCTGAACGAGCCGAACGCTCGAGCGACGCCGGGAGTCAGAACGAGGGAGCTCGCGCATCGGTTCCCGTCGATCTTTCGACACTTCTGAGGATAAGTACTCCCGGCGCATCGGTTCCCAACGTCACGGAACGCTTCCGAGGCTGAGTAATCCCCGCACATCGGTTCCGCCGGTCTCTCGAGGCTTCCGAGAGCTAGTACTCCCCGCACATCGTTTCCCAAAGTCTCGGAACGCATCTGAGGCTAAGTACTCCCCGCACATCGGTTCCCAACGTCTCGGAACGCTTCCGAGGCTCAGTAATCCCCGCACATCGGTTCCCAACGTCTCGAAACGCTTCAGAGGCTAAGTGTTCCCCGCACATCGGTTCCCAACGTCTCCGAACGCTTCTGAGGCTAAGTACTCCCCGCGCATCGGTTCCGCCGGTCTCTCGAGGTTCTGGAGAGCCAGTACTCCCCGCACATCGGTTCCCAACGTCTCGGAACGCTTCTGAGGCGAAATGTTCCCCGCACATCGGTTCCGTCGGTCTCTCGAGGGTCTCGAGAGCCAGTTCTCCCCGCACATCGGTTCCCAACGTCTCGGAACGCTTCTGAGGCGAAATGTTCCCCGCACATCGGTTCCGTCGGTCTCTCGAGGGTCTCGAGAGCCAGTGCTCCCCGCACATAGGTTCCACCCGTCTCTCGAGACTCCGGCTACCTAAACCTCCCCGCACATCGGTTCCCAGCGTTTCCAAACGCTTCTGAGGCAAAGTACGCCCCGCGCATCGATTCGCGCCCGTCTCTACTCACGACTCTCCCGAGACCGAGCAGTAGCACTGGCACCGACGAACGAACGGTAATCAATTTTACTACCATCGTGTCGTTTCTCTCACCTCTCTATGTCTTTTCGCTCCTCGAGTCCCGTGTTCGACTCCACCTCTTACATATACCGGCTGGAGAGTTGCCGCGACACCGAACGTCCGCTTAAGCACGTGCGGCAACGGCGGTAAACCTCGCTGAACGAGCCGAACGCTCGAGCCACGTCCGGAGTCAGAGCGAGGAAGCTCGCGCATCGGTTCCCGTCGGTCTTTCGACACTTCTGAGGATAAGTACTCCCCGCACATCGGTTCCCAGCGTCTCCGAACGCCTCTGAGGCCAAGTACTCCCCGCGCATCGGTTCCGCCGGTCTCTCGAGGTTCTGGAGAGCCAGTACTCCCCGCACATCGGTTCCCAGCGTCTCCGAACGCCTCCGAGGCCAAGTACTCACCGCGCATCGGTTCCGCCGGTCTCTCGAGGGTCTCGGGAGCCAGTGCTCCCCGCGCATAGGTTCCACCTGTCCCTCGAGACTCCGGCCACCTAAACCTCCCCGCACATCGGTTCCCAGCGTCTCGGAACGCCTCTGAGGCTAAGTACTCCCCGCGCATCGGTTCTCAACGTCTCAGAACGCTTCTGAGGCTAAGTACTCCCCGCGCATCGGTTCCGTCGGTCTTTCGAGGGTCTCGGGAGCCAGTGCTCCCCGCGCATCGGTTCCCAGCGTCTCCGAACGCCTCTGAGGCCAAGTACTCCCCGCGCATCGGTTCCGTCGGTCTCTCGAGGGTCTCGGGAGCCAGTGCTCCCCGCGCATAGGTTCCACCCGTCTCTCGAGACTCCGGCTACCTAAACCTCCCCGCGCATCGGTTCCCAGCGTCTCCGAACGCCTCTGAGGCCAAGTACTCCCCGCGCATCGGTTCCGTCGGTCTCTCGAGGGTCTCGGGAGCCAGTGCTCCCCGCGCATAGGTTCCACCCGTCTCTCGAGGCTCCGGCTACCTAAACCTCCCCGCGCATCGGTTCCCAGCGTCACCGAACGCCTCTGAGGCCAAGTACTCCCCGCGCATCGGTTCCGTCGGTCTCTCGAGGGTCTCGGGAGCCAGTGCTCCCCGTGCATAGGTTCCACTCGTCTCTCGAGACTCCGGCCACCTAAACCTCCCCGCACATCGGTTCCCAGCGTCTCGGAACGCCTCTGAGGCCAAGTACTCCCCGCGCATCGGTTCTCAACGTCTCAGAACGCTTCTGAGGCTAAGTACTCCCCGCGCATCGGTTCCGTCGGTCTCTCGAGGGTCTCGGGAGCCAGTGCTCCCCGCGCATCGGTTCCCAGCGTCTCCGAACGCCTCTGAGGCTAAGTACTCCCCGCGCATCGGTTCCGTCGGTCTCTCGAGGGTCTCGGGAGCCAGTGCTCCCCGCGCATAGGTTCCAACCGTCTCTCGAGACTCCGGCTACCTAAACCTCCCCGCGCATCGGTTCCCAGCGTCTCCGAACGCCTCTGAGGCCAAGTACTCCCCGCGCATCGGTTCCGTCGGGCTCTCGAGGGTCTCGGGAGCCAGTGCTCCCCGCGCATCGGTTCCCAGCGTCTCCGAACGCCTCTGAGGCCAAGTACTCCCCGCGCATCGGTTCCGTCGGTCTCTCGAGGGTCTCGGGAGCCAGTGCTCCCCGCGCATAGCTTCCACCCGTCTCTCGAGACTCCGGCTACCTAAACCTCCCCGCGCATCGGTTCCCAACGTCTCAATCGATTCCCGCTTGTCCCAGCTCGCTAAAGTGAATAGAAACCGAGATATCGTCGATTTTCTGTCTGAAAATTAAAAGTCTCAAAACAACTTTGGCAAGGTGCTATACCGATGCGTTTTGAGGCGTAGAATCGATTCCCGCTGGTCCCAGCTCGCTAAAGTGAATAGAAGCCGAGATATCGTCGATTTTCTGTCTGAAAATTAAAAGTCTCAGAAAAGCTTTTGTAAGATGGTCTATCGATGCGTTTTGAGGCGTAGAATCGATTCCCGCTTGTCCCAGCTCGCTAAAGTGAATAGAAACCGAGATATCGTCGATTTTCTGTCTGAAAATTAAAAGTCTCAAAACAACTTTGGCAAGGTGCTATACCGATGCGTTTTGAGGCGTAGAATCGATTCCCGCTTGTCCCAGCTCGCTAAAGTGAATAGAAACCGAGATATCGTCGATTTTCTGTCTGAAAATTAAAAGTCTCAAAACAACTTTGGCAAGGTGCTATACCGATGCGTTTTGAGGCGTAAAATCGATTCCCGCTTGTCCCAGCTCGCTAAAGTGAATAGAAACCGAGATATCGTCGATTTTCTGTCTGAAAATTAAAAGTCTCAAAACATCTTTGGCAAGGTGCTATACCGATGCGTTTTGAGGCGTAGAATCGATTCCCGCTTGTCCCAGCTCGCTAAAGTGAATAGAAACCGAGATGGTGCAAAAAGTCGAGACAAGTTCATGTATGAAAAGGGATCTCTCTACAAAAGTTGTGAAATCCAACAACATTAGACAAGCTCGTTTTTTACATTATGTCAATACGAAGTAATTACAAAATGGAAAGAATTTTTTCTGTTTACGTGATTAGAACTGGTATTGAACTTGTTGGGCCCCGAATAATTCAGATGTTTGAGTATGATGTATAATTATTCATATTATTATTATGTAATCTGAGCTTTACTAATACATAATGCGGTAAAAATAAATTAAATTGTAAGATATTTATTGCTTATCGTTTGGGTTCGGGGCCCGACAAGTTCAATACCGGTTCTAATCACGTAAACAGAAAAAATTCTTTCCATTTTGTAATTACTTCGTATTGACATAATGTAAAAAACGAGCTTGTCTAATGTTGTTGGATTTCACAACTTTTGTAGAGAGATCCCTTTTCATACATGAACTTGTCTCGACTTTTTGCACCAGAGGTGTTTTTTAGGGGGATTTGTCTCCTTTTTGCAAATATTATTATTATTATCGGCTTTATATCTCGAGATAACATAAAACAATGCATAACGTGCGTCGGTAAAGTAAATTTTTCGTCTTTGGGATTCGTGAAAACAAAACACAACGCCACTGCGTGTCATTGAGACCTAGCAAACCCCTCATTTACCGCTACTATCTGTCGCAAATTTTTCTCATATTACCTAGGGCCTAGCAAACCCCCCATTTATCCGCTACTTATGTTGCATTTCTCGTGTGAGCGTATAGAGGCATCCAGCCGTGTATGTATACAGAGAAACTTCCACAACTTAGTGGACATTTTTGGTTTGAATGTGTGGAGGTTGAAGCTGTGTATATACACAACGTGTGGCGGCTGTTTTTCATGTGCCCGCACCTAGTTCGGTCGAGAAAATATACACGGTAGCGCTCTCGCCCAATTCATACATGAACTTGTCTCGAGACACTACCGTGTCTCTTGATATCGTCGATTTTCTGTCTGAAAATTAAAAGTCTCATAACAACTTTGGCAAGGTGCTATACCGATGCGTTTTGAGGCGTAGAATCGATTCCCGCTTGTCCCAGCTCGCTAAAGTGAATAGAAACCGAGATATCGTCGATCTTCTGTCTGAAAATTAAAAGTCTCAAAACAACTTTGGCAAGGTGCTATACCGATGCGTTTTGAGGCGTAGAATCGATTCCCGCTTGTCCCAGCTCGCTAAAGTGAATAGAAACCGAGATATCGTCGATTTTCTGTCTGAAAATTAAAAGTCTCAAAACAACTTTGGCAAGGCGCTATACCGATGCGTTTTGAGGCGTAGAATCGATTCCCGCTTGTCCCAGCTCGCTAAAGTGAATAGAAACCGAGATATCGTCGATTTTCTGTCTGAAAGTTAAAAGTCTCAGAAAAGCTTTTGTAAGATGGTCTATCGATGCGTTTTGAGGCGTAGAATCGATTCCCGCTTGTCCCAGCTCGCTAAAGTGAATAGAAACCGAGATATCGTCGATTTTCTGTCTGAAAATTAAAAGTCTCAAAACAACTTTGGCAAGGTGCTATACCGATGCGTTTTGAGGCGTAGAATCGATTCCCGCTTGTCCCAGCTCCCTAAAGTGAATAGAAACCGAGATATCGTCGATTTTCTGTCTGAAAATTAAAAGTCTCAAAACAACTTTGGCAAGGTGCTATACCGATGCATTTTGAGGCGTAGAATCGATTCCCGCTTGTCCCAGCTCGCTAAAGTGAATAGAAACCGAGATATCGTCGATTTTCTGTCTGAAAATTAAAAGTCTCAAAACAACTTTGGCAAGGTGCTATACCGATGCGTTTTGAGGCGTAGAATCGATTCCCGCTTGTCCCAGCTCGCTAAAGTGAATAGAAACCGAGATATCGTCGATTTTCTGTCTGAAAATTAAAAGTCTCAAAACAACTTTGGCAAGGTGCTATACCGATGCGTTTTGAGGCGTAGAATCGATTCCCGCTTGTCCCAGCTCGCTAAAGTGAATAGAAACCGAGATATCGTCGATTTTCTGTCTGAAAATTAAAAGTCTCAAAACAACTTTGGCAAGGTGCTATACCGATGCGTTTTGAGGCGTAGAATTGATTCCCGCTTGTCCCAGCTCGCTAAAGTGAATAGAAACCGAGATATCGTCGATTTTCTGTCTGAAAATTAAAAGTCTCAAAACAACTTTGGCAAGGCGCTATACCGATGCGTTTTGAGGCGTAGAATCGATTCCCGCTTGTCCCAGCTCGCTAAAGTGAATAGAAACCGAGATATCGTCGATTTTCTGTCTGAAAGTTAAAAGTCTCAGAAAAGCTTTTGTAAGATGGTCTATCGATGCGTTTTGAGGCGTAGAATCGATTCCCGCTTGTCCCAGCTCGCTAAAGTGAATAGAAACCGAGATATCGTCGATTTTCTGTCTGAAAATTAAAAGTCTCAAAACAACTTTGGCAAGGTGCTATACCGATGCGTTTTGAGGCGTAGAATCGATTCCCGCTTGTCCCAGCTCCCTAAAGTGAATAGAAACCGAGATATCGTCGATTTTCTGTCTGAAAATTAAAAGTCTCAAAACAACTTTGGCAAGGTGCTATACCGATGCATTTTGAGGCGTAGAATCGATTCCCGCTTGTCCCAGCTCGCTAAAGTGAATAGAAACCGAGATATCGTCGATTTTCTGTCTGAAAATTAAAAGTCTCAAAACAACTTTGGCAAGGTGCTATACCGATGCGTTTTGAGGCGTAGAATCGATTCCCGCTTGTCCCAGCTCGCTAAAGTGAATAGAAACCGAGATATCGTCGATTTTCTGTCTGAAAATTAAAAGTCTCAAAACAACTTTGGCAAGGTGCTATACCGATGCGTTTTGAGGCGTAGAATCGATTCCCGCTTGTCCCAGCTCGCTAAAGTGAATAGAAACCGAGATATCGTCGATTTTCTGTCTGAAAATTAAAAGTCTCAAAACAACTTTGGCAAGGTGCTATACCGATGCGTTTTGAGGCGTAGAATCGATTCCCGCTTGTCCCAGCTCGCTAAAGTGAATAGAAACCGAGATATCGTCGATTTTCTGTCTGAAAATTAAAAGTCTCAAAACAACTTTGGCAAGGCGCTATACCGATGCGTTTTGAGGCGTAGAATCGATTCCCGCTTGTCCCAGCTCGCTAAAGTGAATAGAAACCGAGATATCGTCGATTTTCTGTCTGAAAGTTAAAAGTCTCAGAAAAGCTTTTGTAAGATGGTCTATCGATGCGTTTTGAGACGTAGAATCGATTCCCGCTTGTCCCAGCTTGCAAAAAGGTAAAATTTTGGACCTACTTTGACCCTCCCAAAAATGGGTGAATATTAAATATTCAAAATCGTTCGGGATAGGGTCATTTCTAGGGGTAATTTTGCGCGTAGAATCGATTTTTCGGGTGCTGGGGGTCGAAATCTCAATAGGGAAAAAGGTATCCACGTTATTTTGACCAAAAATTGGGTTTTTGGGCCAAAAGTGCCATTTCCTTTGGGATATCGGCAATTCTGACGATTCCATTGCATTCTACGCGCGAAAACACGTCGAATGAGCACCCGCCGGAATCCCTAGCTCGATTAGCCGTTGAGAAAAAGTCGATCATAGGAGGTCCAAATAGGTGCAAAAAGGTAAAATTTTGGACCTACTTTGACCCTCCCAAAAATGGGTGAAAATTAAATATTCAAAATCGATCGGGATAGGGTCATTTCTAGGGGTAATTTTGCGCGTAGAATCGATTTTTCGGGTGCTCGGGGTCGAAATCTAAATAGGGAAAAAGATATCCACGTTATTTTGACCAAAAATGGGGTTTTGGGGCCAAAAGTGCCATTTCCTTTGGGATATCGGCAATTCTGACGATTCCATTGCATTCTACGCGCGAAAACACGTCGAATGAGCACCCGCCGGAATCCCTAGCTCGATTAGCCGTTGAGAAAAAGTCGATCTTAGGTGGTCCAAAAAGGTGCAAAAAGGTAAAATTTTGGACCTACTTTGACCCTCCCAAAAATGGGTGAAAATTAAATATTCAAAATCGATCGGGATAGGGTCATTTCTAGGGGTAATTTTGCGCGTAGAATCGATTTTTCGGGTGCTCGGGGTCGAAATCTCAATAGGGAAAAAGATATCCACGTTATTTTGACCAAAAATGGGGTTTTTGGGCCAAAAGTGCCATTTCCTTTGGGATATCGGCAATTCTGACGATTCCATTGCATTCTACGCGCGAAAACACGTCGAATGAGCACCCGCCGGAATCCCTAGCTCGATTAGCCGTTGAGAAAAAGTCGATCTTAGGTGGTCCAAAAAGGTGCAAAAAGGTAAAATTTTGGACCTACTTTGAACCTCCCAAAAATGGGTGAAAATTAAATATTGAAAATCGATCGGGATAGGGTCATTTCTAGGGGAAATTTTGCGCGTAGAATCGATTTTTCGGGTGCTCGGGGTCGAAATCTCAATAGGGAAAAAGATATCCACGTTATTTTGACCAAAAATGTGGTTTTTGGGCCAAAAGTGCCATTTCCTTTGGGATATCGGCAATTCTGACGATTCCATTGCATTCTACGCGCGAAAACACGTCGAATGAGCACCCGCCGGAATCCCTAGCTCGATTAGCCGTTGAGAAAAAGTCGATCTTAGGTGGTCCAAAAAGGTGCAAAAAGGTAAAATTTTGGACCTACTTTGACCCTCCCAAAAATGGGTGAAAATTAAATATTCAAAATCGATCGGGATAGGGTCGTTTCTAGGGGTAATTTTGCGCGTAGAATCGATTTTTCGGGTGCTCGGGGTCGAAATCTCAATAGGGAAAAAGATATCCACGTTATTTTGACCAAAAATGGGGTTTTTGGGCTAAAAGTGCCATTTCCTTTGGGATATCGGCAATTCTGACGATTCCATTGCATTCTACGCGCGAAAACACGTCGAATGAGCACCCGCCGGAATCCCTAGCTCGATTAGCCGTTGAGAAAAAGTCGATCTTAGGTGGTCCAAAAAGGTGCAAAAAGGTAAAATTTTGGACCTACTTTGACCCTCCCAAAAATGGGTGAAAATTAAATATTCAAAATCGATCGGGATAGGGTCATTTCTAGGGGTAATTTTGCGCGTAGAATCGATTTTTCGGGTGCTCGGGGTCGAAATCTCAATAGGGAAAAAGATATCCACGTTATTTTGACCAAAAATGGGGTTTTTGGGCCAAAAGTGCCATTTCCTTTGGGATATCGGCAATTCTGACGATTCCATTGCATTCTACGCGCGAAAACACGTCGAATGAGCACCCGCCGGAATCCCTAGCTCGATTAGCCGTTGAGAAAAAGTCGATCTTAGGTGGTCCAAAAAGGTGCAAAAAGGTAAAATTTTGGACCTACTTTGACCCTCCCAAAAATGGGTGAAAATTAAATATTGAAAATCGATCGGGATAGGGTCATTTCTCGGGGTAATTTTGCGCGTAGCATCGATTTTTCGGGTGCTCGGGGTCGAAATCTCAATAGGGAAAAAGATATCCACGTTATTTTATCCAAAAATGGGGTTTTTGGGCCAAAAGTGCCATTTCCTTTGGGATATCGGCAATTCTGACGATTCCATTGCATTCTACGCGCGAAAACACGTCGAATGAGCACCCGCCGGAATCCCTAGCTCGATTAGCCGTTGAGAAAAAGTCTATCTTAGGTGGTCCAAAAAGGTGCAAAAAGGTAAAATTTTGGACCTACTTTGACCCTCCCAAAAATGGGTGAAAATTAAATATTCAAAATCTATCGGGATAGGGTCATTTCTAGGGGTAATTTTGCGCGTAGAATCGATTTTTCGGGTGCTCGGGGTCGAAATCTCAATAGGGAAAAAGATATCCACGTTATTTTGACCAAAAATGGGGTTTTTGGGCCAAAAGTGCCATTTCCTTTGGGATATCGGCAATTCTGACGATTCCATTGCATTCTACGCGCGAAAACACGTCGAATGAGCACCCGCCGGAATGCCTAGCTCGATTAGCCGTTGAGAAAAAGTCGATCTTAGGTGGTCCAAAAAGGTGCAAAAAGGTTAAATTTTGGACCTACTTTGACCCTCCCAAAAATGGGTGAAAATTAAATATTCAAAATCGATCGAGATAGGGTCATTTCTAGGGGTAATTTTGCGCGTAGAATCGATTTTTCGGGTGCTCGGGGTCGAAATCTCAATAGGGAAAAAGATATCCACGTTATTTTGACCAAAAATGGGGTTTTTGGGCCAAAAGTGCCATTTCCTTTGGGATATCGGCAATTCTGACGATTCCATTGCATTCTACGCGCGAAAACACGTCGAATGAGCACCCGCCGGAATCCCTAGCTCGATTAGCCGTTGAGAAAAAGTCGATCTTAGGTGGTCCAAAAAGGTGCAAAAAGGTAAAATTTTGGACCTACTTTGACCCTCCCAAAAATGGGTGAAAATTAAATATTGAAAATCGATCGGGATAGGGTCATTTCTCGGGGTAATTTTGCGCGTAGAATCGATTTTTCGGGTGCTCGGGGTCGAAATCTCAATAGGGAAAAAGATATCCACGTTATTTTGACCAAAAATGGGGTTTTTGGGCCAAAAGTGCCATTTCCTTTGGGATATCGGCAATTCTGACGATTCCATTGCATTCTACGCGCGAAAACACGTCGAATGAGCACCCGCCGGAATCCCTAGCTCGATTAGCCGTTGAGAAAAAGTCGATCTTAGGTGGTCCAAAAAGGTGCAAAAAGGTTAAATTTTGGACCTACTTTGACCCTCCCAAAAATGGGTGAAAATTAAATATTCAAAATCGATCGAGATAGGGTCATTTCTAGGGGTAATTTTGCGAGTAGAATCGATTTTTCGGGTGCTCGGGGTCGAAATCTCAATAGGGAAAAAGAAATCCACGTTATTTTAACCAAAAATGGGGTTTTTGGGCCAAAAGTGCCATTTCCTTTGGGATATCGGCAATTCTGACGATTCCATTGCATTCTACGCGCGAAAACACGTCGAATGAGCACCCGCCGGAATCCCTAGCTCGATTAGCCGTTGAGAAAAAGTCGATCTTAGGTTGTCCAAAAAGGTGCAAAAAGGTTAAATTTTGGACCTACTTTGACCCTCCCAAAAATGGGTGAAAATTAAATATTCAAAATCGATCGAGATAGGGTCATTTCTAGGGGTAATTTTGCGCGTAGAATCGATTTTTCGGGTGCTCGGGGTCGAAATCTCAATAGGGAAAAAGATATCCACGTTATTTTAACCAAAAATGGGGTTTTTGGGCCAAAAGTGCCATTTCCTTTGGGATATCGGCAATTCTGACGATTCCATTGCATTCTACGCGCGAAAACACGTCGAATGAGCACCCGCCGGAATCCCTAGCTCGATTAGCCGTTGAGAAAAAGTCGATCTTAGGTGGTCCAAAAAGGTGCAAAAAGGTAAAATTTTGGACCTACTTTGACCCTCCCAAAAATGGGTGAAAATTAAATATTCAAATCGATCGGGATAGGGTCATTTCTAGGGGTAATTTTGCGCGTAGAATCGATTTTTCGGGTGCTCGGGGTCGAAATCTCAATAGGGAAAAAGATATCCACGTTATTTTGACCAAAAATGGGGTTTTTGGGCCAAAAGTGCCATTTCCTTTGGGATATCGGCAATTCTGACGATTCCATTGCATTCTACGCGCGAAAGCACGTCGAATGAGCACCCGCCGGAATCCCTAGCTCGATTAGCCGTTGAGAAAAAGTCGATCTTAGGTGGTCCAAAAAGGTGCAAAAAGGTAAAATTTTAGACCTACTTTGACCCTCCCAAAAATGGGTGAAAATTAAATATTCAAAATCGATCGGGATAGGGTCATTTCTAGGGGTAATTTTGCGCGTAGAATCGATTTTTCGGGTGCTCGGGGTCGAAATCTCAATAGGCAAAAAGATATCCACGTTATTTTGACCAAAAATGGGGTTTTTTTGGCCAAAAGTGCCATTTCATTTGGGATATCGGCAATTCTGACGATTCCATTGCATTCTACGCGCGAAAGCACGTCGAATGAGCACCCGCCGGAATCCCTAGCTCGATTAGCCGTTGAGAAAAAGTCGATCTTATGTGGTCCAAAAAGGTGCAAAAAGGTAAAATTTTGGACCTACTTTGACCCTCCCAAAAATGGGTGAAAATTAAATATTCAAAATCGATCGGGATAGGGTCATTTCTAGGGGTAATTTTGCGCGTAGAATCGATTTTTCGGGTGCTCGGGGTCGAAATCTCAATAGGGAAAAAGATATCCACGTTATTTTGACCAAAAATGGGGTTTTTGGGCCAAAAGTGCCATTTCCTTTGGGATATCGGCAATTCTGACGATTCCATTGCATTCTACGCGCGAAAACACGTCGAATGAGCACCCGCCGGAATCCCTAGCTCCATTAGCCGTTGAGAAAAAGTCGATCTTATGTGGTCCAAAAAGGTGCAAAAAGGTAAAATTTTGGACCTACTTTGACCCTCCCAAAAATGGGTAAAGATTAAATTTTCAAAATCGATCGGGATAGGGCCATTTCTAGGGGTAATTTTGCGCGTAGAATCGATTTTTCGGGTGCTCGGGGTCGAAATCTCAATAGGGAAAAAGATATCCACGTTATTTTGACCAAAAATGGGGTTTTTGGGCCAAAAGTGCCATTTCCTTTGGGATATCGGCAATTCTGACGATTCCATTGCATTCTACGCGCGAAAACACGTCGAATGAGCACCCGCCGGAATCCCTAGCTCGATTAGCCGTTGAGAAAAAGTCGATCTTAGGTGGTCCAAAAAGGTGCAAAAAGGTAAAATTTTGGACCTACTTTGACCCTCCCAAAAATGGTGAAAATTAAATATTGAAAATCGTTCGGGATAGGGTCATTTCTCGGGGTAATTTTGCGCGTAGAATCGATTTTTCGGGTGCTCGGGGTCGAAATCTCAATAGGGAAAAAGATATCCACGTTATTTTAACCAAAAATGGGGTTTTTGGGCGAAAAGTGCCATTTCCTTTGGGATATCGGCAATTCTGACGATTCCATTGCATTCTACGCGCGAAAACACGTCGAATGAGCACCCGCCGGAATCCCTAGCTCGATTAGCCGTTGAGAAAAAGTCGATCTTAGGTGGTCCAAAAAGGTGCAAAAAGGTAAAATTTTGGACCTACTTTGACCCTCCCAAAAATGGGTGAAAATTAAATATTCAAAATCGATCGAGATAGGGTCATTTCTAGGGGTAATTTTGCGCGTAGAATCGATTTTTCGGGTGCTCGGGGTCGAAATCTCAATAGGGAAAAAGATATCCACGTTATTTTAACCAAAAATGGGGTTTTTGGGCCAAAAGTGCCATTTCCTTTGGGATATCGGCAATTCTGACGATTCCATTGCATTCTACGCGCGAAAACACGTCGAATGAGCACCCGCCGGAATCCCTAGCTCGATTAGCCGTTGAGAAAAAGTCGATCTTATGTGGTCCAAAAAGGTGCAAAAAGGTAAAATTTTGGACCTACTTTGACCCTCCCAAAAATGGGTGAAAATTAAATATTCAAAATCGATCGGGATAGGGTCATTTCTAGGGGTAATTTTGCGCGTAGAATCGATTTTTCGGGTGCTCGGGGTCGAAATCTCAATAGGGAAAAAGATATCCACGTTATTTTGACCAAAAATGGGGTTTTTGGGCCAAAAGTGCCATTTCCTTTGGGATATCGGCAATTCTGACGATTCCATTGCATTCTACGCGCGAAAACACGTCGAATGAGCACCCGCCGGAATCCCTAGCTCCATTAGCCGTTGAGAAAAAGTCGATCTTATGTGGTCCAAAAAGGTGCAAAAAGGTAAAATTTTGGACCTACTTTGACCCTCCCAAAAATGGGTAAAATTAAATTTTCAAAATCGATCGGGATAGGGCCATTTCTAGGGGTAATTTTGCGCGTAGAATCGATTTTTCGGGTGCTCGGGGTCGAAATCTCAATAGGGAAAAAGATATCCACGTTATTTTGACCAAAAATGGGGTTTTTGGGCCAAAAGTGCCATTTCCTTTGGGATATCGGCAATTCTGACGATTCCATTGCATTCTACGCGCGAAAACACGTCGAATGAGCACCCGCCGGAATCCCTAGCTCGATTAGCCGTTGAGAAAAAGTCGATCTTAGGTGGTCCAAAAAGGTGCAAAAAGGTAAAATTTTGGACCTACTTTGACCCTCCCAAAAATGGGTGAAAATTAAATATTGAAAATCGATCGGGATAGGGTCATTTCTCGGGGTAATTTTGCGCGTAGAATCGATTTTTCGGGTGCTCGGGGTCGAAATCTCAATAGGGAAAAAGATATCCACGTTATTTTAACCAAAAATGGGGTTTTTGGGCGAAAAGTGCCATTTCCTTTGGGATATCGGCAATTCTGACGATTCCATTGCATTCTACGCGCGAAAACACGTCGAATGAGCACCCGCCGGAATCCCTAGCTCGATTAGCCGTTGAGAAAAAGTCGATCTTAGGTGGTCCAAAAAGGTGCAAAAAGGTAAAATTTTGGACCTACTTTGACCCTCCCAAAAATGGGTGAAAATTAAATATTCAAAATCGATCGAGATAGGGTCATTTCTAGGGGTAATTTTGCGCGTAGAATCGATTTTTCGGGTGCTCGGGGTCGAAATCTCAATAGGGAAAAAGATATCCACGTTATTTTAACCAAAAATGGGGTTTTTGGGCCAAAAGTGCCATTTCCTTTGGGATATCGGCAATTCTGACGATTCCATTGCATTCTACGCGCGAAAACACGTCGAATGAGCACCCGCCGGAATCCCTAGCTCGATTAGCCGTTGAGAAAAAGTCGATCTTATGTGGTCCAAAAAGGTGCAAAAAGGTAAAATTTTGGACCTACTTTGACCCTCCCAAAAATGGGTGAAAATTAAATATTCAAAATCGATCGGGATAGGGTCATTTCTAGGGGTAATTTTGCGCGTAGAATCGATTTTTCGGGTGCTCGGGGTCGAAATCTCAATAGGGAAAAAGATATCCACGTTATTTTGACCAAAAATGGGGTTTTTGGGCCAAAAGTGCCATTTCCTTTGGGATATCGGCAATTCTGACGATTCCATTGCATTCTACGCGCGAAAACACTTCGAATGAGCACCCGCCGGAATCCCTAGCTCCATTAGCCGTTGAGAAAAAGTCGATCTTATGTGGTCCAAAAAGGTGCAAAAAGGTAAAATTTTGGACCTACTTTGACCCTCCCAAAAATGGGTAAAAATTAAATTTTCAAAATCGATCGGGATAGGGCCATTTCTAGGGGTAATTTTGCGCGTAGAATCGATTTTTCGGGTGCTCGGGGTCGAAATCTCAATAGGGAAAAAGATATCCACGTTATTTTGACCAAAAATGGGGTTTTTGGGCCAAAAGTGCCATTTCCTTTGGGATATCGGCAATTCTGACGATTCCATTGCATTCTACGCGCGAAAACACGTCGAATGAGCACCCGCCGGAATCCCTAGCTCGATTAGCCGTTGAGAAAAAGTCGATCTTAGGTGGTCCAAAAAGGTGCAAAAAGGTAAAATTTTGGACCTACTTTGACCCTCCCAAAAATGGGTGAAAATTAAATATTCAAAATCGATCGGGATAGGGTCATTTCTAGGGGTAATTTTGCGCGTAGAATCGATTTTTCGGGTGCTCGGGTCGAAATCTCAATAGGGAAAAAGATATCCACGTTATTTTGACCAAAAATGGGGTTTTTGGGCCAAAAGTGCCATTTCCTTTGGGATATCGGCAATTCTGACGATTCCATTGCATTCTACGCGCGAAAACACGTCGAATGAGCACCCGCCGGAATCCCTAGCTCGATTAGCCGTTGAGAAAAAGTCGATCTTAGGTGGTCCAAAAAGGTGCAAAAAGGTAAAATTTTGGACCTACTTTGACCCTCCCAAAAATGGGTGAAAATTAAATATTGAAAATCGATCGGGATAGGGTCATTTCTCGGGGTAATTTTGCGCGTAGCATCGATTTTTCGGGTGCTCGGGGTCGAAATCTCAATAGGGAAAAAGATATCCACGTTATTTTATCCAAAAATGGGGTTTTTGGGCCAAAAGTGCCATTTCCTTTGGGATATCGGCAATTCTGACGATTCCATTGCATTCTACGCGCGAAAACACGTCGAATGAGCACCCGCCGGAATCCCTAGCTCGATTAGCCGTTGAGAAAAAGTCGATCTTAGGTGGTCCAAAAAGGTGCAAAAAGGTAAAATTTTGGACCTACTTTGACCCTCCCAAAAATGGGTGAAAATTAAATATTCAAAATCTATCGGGATAGGGTCATTTCTAGGGGTAATTTTGCGCGTAGAATCGATTTTTCGGGTGCTC